>PVIJ01009711.1:0-65071 GCA_004024925.1 Scalopus aquaticus
CCAGTCAGCGCTTCATAAAAATAATTCTCTCCCACATTCCCCTCTCAAGCATCCTTTTTCAGAGAGTATGGTCTGAAGACCTCATTCATATGTCTGTAAACATCCTGAAAACACAGAAATTTTGTCAGAAGAAAGATAGCGGATGGAAAGGAAAGATGTTACTTGGAGAAATGTTAGTTACATTCTACTCATGGCCCTAAAAGCTGACTTACATCAGGCAAGAAAACAAATGGATTTCTTCACTCTTGACTAACTTTTATGTACATGATAAATAATGTAAAAAGGTGACTTCTGAGCCTTCTGCTTTCTCTTTCACTCATTTCCCTGTGCCTTTTCAGAATTCTGAGAGGCCTGCCTTCATATTATGAAAAGAAAGCCATCTTAATTGCATTTTCAAGATGGGTAAAAGCTAATCTGTAATGCAAACTAGAACCCACAGAGTGCTCACTTACTATATCTGAATACTATTTCAGTGGATTTATTTAATCTTCATTACAAGTCTATGCATTAAGTCCTGTTATTCCCACTTTAAAGAGGGGTAACCACATTTAAGTGATACAAGGTCACACACTTAGTAAGCAGTGCAGTCTGGACTCGAACCCAGGCAGTAATGGAACCCGACAGTGACCGGTAAAGTATTTGGCCACTGACCTTGGCCAGTTTTAGTGCCCCCTGTTGCCCTGTATCAGTAATGCTGAATGAAGTGTTTGTTCTAACCACTCTTCCAGAGATCCCAAGATAGAAGAATTAGCATAATGAATTTTTAAAAAACTCTTTCCTTCCTTCCAAACTTAGATGATTGAGGTTGGTTTTGAAAAATGCTGTTTAAGGCCTCCCTGGTGGCATAGGGATTAAGTCTCAGTGCTACCACCATGAAAGCCCACCTTGATGACCTGGGTTCGATCCACAGCCAGGGAGCTGACCCACATGGCGCAGCAGTCTTCTCCTGTCTCGCCCACTCCTCCCCTCAGCAGTGGATTTCAGTAGACATGCCTATTCTGCTCTCTACTCTGTCTCTGGTGAATCTTCTCACTTCCTGCAACTCTGTCCTACCCCCCAGTTCTTCTATGCAAAAATAAATATATAAACAAATAAAATAAATGTTAAAAAATGCTATTTAATGTGTGTGCTTGTGTGTGAAGTTGTTTGTGCACTAGATAGATTCAGTGAATTTAAAAACAAATACAAATAAATAGAAAGCAAATATCCAATATTACCACACATGCTTTCTGATATCAGTAGACATCGTTGTTTCTGCTCTGCCAGTAAAGATGTTGAACTCAAGGTAGCTGGGGACACTTCTCCCAGATAACAAAGCTCCATTTGACAGTGAGGATTTGAGTACAGTCTATCTACACAAAAAAGACAAATTTATGGGAATATTTAACAGAAAGCACCCCCTTTGCTGGAAAGATTTAGGTAAGACTTTCTGAAGAAAGAGTACTGTCATTGTGAGCCAAACAATGAGTAAAATTAACTCAGAACAGAGGAGGCTGAGCTCCAGGCAGAGAGAAGACTGTGAGCACAGAGAGGCTGGCTTGCATGGGCACGAGAGGAAAGGCTAGTGTTCTCCTGCATAGAGGAGAGGTGGGGGCCAGTGCAGGGTGAGGAAAGGTAGGAACCAGACATTTAGGGTCTTGAAGGACATGGCAGGGATGCTGATCTGTATGTAAGAGAAAAGGGCAATGGCAGCAGAGTTCTAAAGAGTGCCCCACGAGGGGAGGGGGGAAGCTGGGAGGAACAGCTGCAGTTACCACAAGCAGATTTGCATTTCTGAAAGTTGAGTCTACAGGTAGATTCTCTGGCACAGTGCATTCATGTAAACCAGTTAGGAAGCTCTTGTAATAACACCATCAAGACATGGTGAACAATCAGAAGACAAGGGCAGAGGATACGGATGAATATATTCGAGAAATTATAAAAAATCAACCTAGCTTAACTGAACGATAGGTGGCTAGAAAAACTGAGTGGTCCAGACTAGACTTCTGGCTGGTGGACCACAGCAGCTAAGAAAAGAGGCATGGATTAGAATTACCCACCTGGCAGGAAATGTGGAAGAGGAATTTTAAAGGGTTCTGAGCAATATGCATTTATTCATATCCAAACATTTTCATACACCCACTTACAGGCATTCAAGAAGAGGAAAAGCATCATGAAACAAGCAAAGTAAAATCTGGGAACATACACCCACTGCAATCATACAATGGATAGAAAAGAGAAATCATCACTGTTTCTAGACTCTCAGCAGCTGATGTACTAACTGCCCCGAAACTGAGGGATAGGCAAGCAAGACGTCACCAATTCCTTAGCCGGGAGTTTGCTTTTCCTTCTCGAACACTTTATTTGCTCCTAGACAGAAGAATAAGTTAGATGTGGCAACAACCACAGATACCATCCAAAATCATTTTCTCATTTTACAGATGAGAAGACAGGCTCAGGAAGCACATACGCAGATCCAAGGCCACACAGCACTGTTATCTTCATAAATTTGGCTGAACTGTCAGGCCATGCAGCCCAAAGACAGGATGGGAAGATGTCTTTTATACGTGCGCACACCATTCATCCCAGGCCAAGCCACATCTACGGACCACAGGCATCTACAGCAGATACCTCCTCAGTGGCCTTTTGCTTCATTAAGAGTGTTTGGTAGAAGGGCTCACCCTGGTGGCACAGGGGTTAAATCTTAGAGCCATAAAGCTATCTCCAGCTACTGTGACATGAGTTTGATCCCCTGCCAGGGAGCTGACCCACATGGCACAGCAGACCTCTCCTGTCTTGCCTGCTAGTCCCTCAGCAGTGTATTTCAGTGGATTCTCCTAATCTGTTCTCCACTCTGTCTCTGGTGAATCCTCTCACCTCCACGTGCCGCACCCCTTCCCCGCCTCTGGCCTACACCCCAGGTCTTCTATGCATAAATAAATAAATAAACCTTAAAATAAATAAATAAAAATTTAAAAAAGAGTGTTTGGTAGATTTACTTAAGTCACAGATGTGAGCCAATACCAACTGTAATATGCTATAATTAATTTCCTCAGTATCTTCATGTTCTGTTCTCAAAACCATAATTTATTTTTATTCCCTCCAGTTCTCTTGGTTTTTATTATAACAAATAGCCATTATATCTTAAGGTTAAGTTCTATATAAAAAGGAAGATCTGCTTGTTTATTCATTGTGTGTTGTGTGTGAATGTATGTGTTATATAAACTTCACATTAGAAAACTGAAACATTTATGCATGATTAGAAATAGCAACTAGCAGAAACCATGGGTGCTGGATGATCAAGTGGCTGACATATATAAAACCTGATGGGATCTGTCTTCTTAGTTGCACACTTATCTTGAAGAGTCTATGCAACTAAAAACTATGCACCAGGAAAACGGCACTCTTCCATACAGTTTTAGGGGTTCTCTCAAAGATTAAAAAGAGTAAAACCCAGAAGCTCAAATGATGGGTCCTAAATTATAGAGTAGTCTGGGGAGAGCTCAAATGAACCAATGCAGTGAAGTTTTCCGAGTTGTTCCTGGTATAAATGCTGAAGAAAATGATAAATACGTACAACTGAAAGTTGGGAAATATTGGAAGACCTAATTGATGTTCCACAGATAGACTCTTTGACCATACTATTGGAAAAGAGGACTTCTGGGGCCTGGTGGAGCAAGGAGTTAAGTCTCAGCAGTATGAAGCTATTGGCAGCCACTGCAGCATGAGTTCAATCCCAGGCCAGGGAACTGACCCACATGGCGCAGCAGACCTCTCCTGTCTCGCCCACTGCTCCCCTCAGCAGTGTATTTCAGTAGATCCGCCTGTTCTGCTCCCCACTCTACCTCTGGTGAATCCTCTCACCACCACCACCGCCCCCCCGCTCCCCAACACCTCTGGCCTACATCCTAGTTCTTATATACATAAATAAATCTCTTTAAAAAAAAAAGGATCTCTGGTGCATGCAGAGATCTGCCTCCTAAGTATGCTCCTCTTCATATGGAAAGCACCCCCTATCAATCTGGAGTGGACTGCCTCTTTCTTCAGTATCTCCTGCCCTACTGTGTGCTGGGTCAGTTTCGATTTTCACCTGGGTGACGTCCCTAGGTAGTGAACCAACAAGCTATCTTAATAGTTTCTGAAATAGATGTTAAAATAGATAAGATTTTTCAAGTGCTAGTTGTCCTGGAAACAGTCAAGCTGTGTTGACAGCCAACTCCTTGTAGTAAATACACAACATAAGTGATGCAAAAGTACTTGTCTTTTCAACAAACTCATTAACAGGTCAATTTCAGAACACACATAAAATGAAAGATCTCTGAACTAGGAGGAAAAAAAAATTGGCTCTAAGCTGTTGTGGTTTGGAGCAATCATCAACCTCACTGAAGAGAAAGCATATGGAGCAAAATTTTGTGCCAAGGCCCAGCTAGAACTGATCTTTCCAGACTCCCTGTGTGACCCTAAACAAGTTGTATGAATGACAAGATTTGAACTTGCACATCTGTAAATTAAACCAGTCATCTAAATTATCTTTAATTGACCTTCTAGCTATGAAATGTTATGATTATTTACACGTAATGCTTGAAAATATTTTGAAATGGGTCTCACCTTATTTTTTCCCCTGAAAATCCATTTTAATGATACACAATGTACATACTTGGGAAAACAGCTCCTCTTGTTTCGTCTGATTTAGGCACTTGAATTCTAAGTAAGAGGAGGAGTTTCTATCAACAAGAGTTAACTTGGAAGTGCTTGTGGTAGTTGTGCATCATTTTTAAAGAGATTTATTTTCTTTCCTCAATGAAAAGAAATGCATACCTAATCAATGGCTATTGGCTCCTGCCAGAGATTTGTTTAGGGCTCACTGTCCTGTTAATACTTCCAGCATCATGCATTTTAATTAGACACACTTACAACCCAGTGCCCTCCCTCTCTGCCACAGAGAAATAAATGTTAGAATATGGCAGAAAGCAGTTGTCCTGAATGAAAAGAACAAATAATCAAAGAATGAGTTGAAATCCAGGAATTTCAATGAAGGATCTGATTTGTATTGACCTAATCTAGACATTCCAATGCCATTGGCTCAATTTCTATATGTCAGTAATACTGATCAAAGCAATCACTGAGGCCATTAAAGAGTCTTCCCAGTGCAAGCTATCCTGTGCATGTGCTATTTTACAAGTGGAAATTTAGATTTAGAGAAGTAAAGATATTTTACCTAAAAAAACAGGGGGGGGGTGCTCCCTGGTGGCACAACGGGTCTGAGCACAGCACTATGAAGCTACCCAGAGCCACTGAAGCACGAGTTTGATACCCAGCCAGGGAGATTCCCACATGGCACAGCAGCCCTCTCCTGCCTCACCCACTGCTCCCCTCAGCAGTGTACTTCAGCCAATCTGCCTGTTCTGCTCCCCACTCTGTCTCTGGTGAATTCTCTAATCACCTCACACCTCTGGCCTACACCCAGCTTGTATGCATAAATAAATAAATCTTAAAAACAAACAAACTACGTGGGGGGGGGGATTAAAACCCAAGTCCCATTGTAAATTTACTTGATGAAGTTCTGTCTTCAACAAAGTGTACAGTGATTGCTGTTCTGACTGCCACGTCATCTATTTAAGGAGAAAAATATCTCTGAACAAAAAGGAAAAATGAAGTGAATTATGGTGGAGAAGGCAAACAAGACTTGCAAAAAAAAAAAAAAAATATGGAGCCCAAAGAAAAGTCTGGTCAAAGGGATGAAAAAAAAAAAAAAAAAAAAAAAAAAAAAAAAAAAAAAAAAAAAAAAAAGGAAAGAATACAGAAGGGGAAAAACCTTGCAGAAGAGCTGTGAATCAAAAGGAAAAAAATAGAGATGGGATTTTATGTGACAATGCAGAAGAGAAAAGAAGGAGCACAGGGATTTGCTTGTATGCATGTTAAAATCTAACTGCTTCCCTTAAGGAGTGGGTATTAGTGTCTCTTTTGATCAGTAAGTCAATGTTTCAACTGTGTTATCACTGCCTTCCTTGTGGCTTTTAATAATCATTCTTGAAATAGAAGTGTTTTTGCAGACATGTTGGGAGATGCTCTTCTCACTCGACTGATTATTTAATCCACCCCAAAGCTGTCTGTCTGTCTGTAGGACAAAGTGTTCATGCAGACTGAAAGCCAAGAAGGCAAAGAATGGTGATGACATCTTAGAGAAAATTAACTTACATAATGGCCCTGTCAATCCACCCTCCCATCACATTCTATTTTGTTGGTTTATACGAAACTCGATCACTCGCATTGAGTTTGATTTCTTTCCCTGCATCAGTCAGTTATTCCAGTTACCTTGATCTGCATGCAACTCAGTGTCAGCCACTGATGAGTGCCACAAGGAATAGAAAGAGCATTTTCACCACCCACAAGAAGTATGCAGATGTTATGGGCTAAATGTTTGGGTCTCATGAAAATGCCAATGCTAAAGCCATAATTCCCAATGTGAGGGTGTCTGCAGGCTTGGGGAGGCCATATATGAGACGAAGGGATAAGTGCCCTCGCGGGGGGATCGTGGTCCTTACAGAAACAGGCTGAGACACAAGAGTGTACATAACCTCTTCCTGTTTCTTTCCTTTCACCTTTCCACTCCCCTCTCTCTCCTCCCTTCCCTCCTTACCTCTCCCTCCCTTCTTTCTACCCCTGTCCATTTGCACTCATACAGACCATGTGAGCATAGATTAAATGGGGCCCACGTGTCAGTCAAAAAGAGAATCCTCAGGCCTCCCTGGTGGGGCAGGGTTTAAGTCTCAGCACTCTGAAGCTATTACCAGCCACTGCAGCATGATTTCAATCCCCGGCCAGGGAGCAAACCCACATGGCACAGCAGACCTCTCCTGTCTTGCCTGCTGTTCCCCTCAGCAATGTATTTCAGTAAATAGGCCTGTTCTGTTCTCCCTCTGTCTCTGGTGAATTCTTTCACTTCCAGCACCTCTGGACTGCACCCCAGTTCTTGCATACATTAAAAAAAAAAAAATCTTAAAAAGAGTCCTGACCAAGAACCACATCTTCCAGCACTTGATTTTGAACTTCCCAGTCTCTACAACCATGAGAAAATAGTCTATTGCTTAAACCACACACCCAGTCTAAGGTATTTGGTTACAGCACTTCCAGCTGACAGAGACAAAAAGGAGTACTAGGCAGTAAGGAAGCTATAACTGCAAAAATCAGAGAGCCAGACCAAAACAATAAGGCTTTTCTACGCTACCTTCAAACAGAGGGGGTGACTCCCCTTGAGTTGAGGAAATCAAGGAGGCCCCACAGAGGAAATGAACAGGCAGCATCCCGAAAGTTGAGCCTGATGAAAAGGGTCAGCTCAAGCCCAGGGAAGCATGTAAGTTTATTGGGCCAAGGAATTTAGTCTAATTGTCCAAATCTGAACAGTTTCTAGGTGCTGTCTTAAGTATGACCCTGAGAATAACTGTAAAATGAATCCAGGTTCCCCCAAGATCAATTAGCTGTGTCTCACTATAGTTACAGGACTGATGATCTACCTGTGTTAATGGTCATATTCAGGGAATTCAAAGAATCTAGTGAGCAAAGCACTTAGTTTAGAGGGGCTGAAGGGAAGTTTAGCCTGGGGGATATAAGGAATTGGTTAGTAAAGGGATTTGGAAGCAAATTAAAAAGACAGTTGATGTCAGGTTGAGGAAATTATACACTGTGAGGAAATAATACCCATATATTTGGTAGAACCTACACGATTGTGAAAATCTGCCCAGACCAACTTGCTTTGACTTACGCCCATAGCTGTGCCATTTATACAATTTAGACACCATCAGTCACTCCCCTGATATTAATGATCCTGTCATACATTTTATTTTCCCCACTACATATTGCCTGTGTGCTTCCATACTTGATTACGTAATGTGTTCCCAATTTTCCCGTAGATGTGAGTGATGGAATCTAAGAGTAGAAAAATTTAGGATGGAAGGCCTCACAAGGACAAACACCAGAGCTGGGGGTAGGGATGATTAATAAATCTTAAACTAAACCTGGGTATGGAATTTTCCAGGAATCTGAGGTGGGGTCAGAAAAGACTGTCAGCCAGAGGTGGGGACAGAGAGGATTATCTAGTTTAGAAGACCAACCCAACCTGACCTCAAGGTGATGATTTCCACAATAATTCCATCAAAGAACATAATAAAAAAAAAAACACCCCCCTGCCCTGGCAAAAGAGCAGGTCTTGTCCTTGAAGACTGCCTGCCTGTGTCTATGCAAGCATCTCTCTTTCCTTATTCACTCCTTCTTAATAAACTTGCCTCATGCTAATGAATGGAAATGTCTGCTGAATTCTTTCTCAGAAGGACCCAAGAACCCCACGCACTGAACCCCATCATGAGGCCTAACAGCAGATATCCATGAGATATCAGTGTGAACTAAATAGTCATCTCTGTGGAGGGGCAGAGAGAGCAAAGACTAGTTCCAGGAGCTTTCCTGTAATCTAACTGCATATTGGAGGTCAGGCAAGATTTCTGTCTTATAAACTGTAAGGGGAAGGGAAGAGGAACGCCAAGGCTCAAGAAATGAGCAAAAATTTGGAGAAAGGAAAAACAATGGAGCTGCAGGATGGATGCCTGACAAACCTGCTCAGGGGTGGTAGTGGAATTGCACATTTGGAATTATAACAGAACCTGCTGTGCATCTGACCCCTCTCCACTCAGCACCTTTGATAAACAGTTAAAAGTACCTGCCACTTGTTGAGCATTAAAGTAGGCTCCACTGAAACAGAATAAAAATTATCATTCATAGAATTCAGAGCCCTGTCCAGGAGCCCCAGACTCAAAAAAAAAAAAAAAAGAAATTAATAATGTAATAGGAAGAAGGATAGCAAGTCCAAAATGAACAATTAAAAATAGTATTTTCACAATGTTTTAGCTCACTGCACAACAAGCCCTCCAATTTTCTTGCTGGAGAACTTCAGGATAAGTAATATAATGCCTAAAGGTATGCTCTGAAGCCACACTAGCTGTGTGGTCATGGGCAGCTTACTTAACCTCTCTGAACTTCACATTCTGATTCATAATGTCAGATTCAGACTACTCATTACCATAGGATTTTCAGGGACAGACAATTAGTTAAAAGTACTTCAAGCTGTTGTTTTGTTACTATTACAATTGTTTTGTTAATATCACAATTACTTTTTAATATTCCTGCCTCCCATTGTCCTTTATCCAATCTATCTCTACCCAACTTCTGGAGCTGTTTTTACACAGCCCTCATGTGGGTGCTGTGTCTATACTGGAAATTTTTCAGCATGAGAGAAGCTGCAGAGATTAATGTCCAAGTTTCTCAGTTTAACATAAAAGGCCCCAAGTGTTGATCAATTTCACTTTGGGGGCACCTGACCCACCAATCTCACCTTATGCTCTCCCTGTAATCAGCGTGCCTGTCACACCCAACTGCTTGTCAGAGCAGTGACTCCCAAGGTCACAGGATACTCAGAGAGGTCAAGTGATATTACCAAGATCCTCTCTGACTCACAAGCTTTCACTGTTTCCATCAATCCATTCTGCCGCAGCTCTTGAGAACTGTCATTGCCCCAAGATGATGTGTTCATATTGTCTCTGCCACTTGACTGAGCTTTTTGAGGGCATCTTGCCTCCTTCATCTCTGAATTAGCTGCACCTGGTACTAAGGAGGGTGACAACATGAGAATTAATGCATGCTTGATGAAACTGAGTAGACATGTAGATGTATTCATACATACACTTATTTTGACATTAATAAGACACTGACTTTTAGTGGGTTAATCAAACAAACTAAATACTATTACTGCTAAACACTCACAGAATGTCTTAGCTTTTTTTTTTTTTAAAGATTTGTTTATTTATGCATATAAGAGCTGGGGTGTAAGCCAGAGACATGGGGCTGATGAGAGGATTCACCAGAGACAGAGTGGGGAGCAGAAGAGACAGACTGAAATACACTGCTGAGGGGAGCAGCAGGCGAGATAGGAGCGGTCTGCTGCGCCATGTGGGAAGCTCCATGTGGGAAGCTCCCTGGCCGGGGATCAAACTTTTGCTGCAGTGGCTGTGATAGCATCATGGTCTGAGACTTAACCCCTTGAGTCACCAGGGAGGCCCTAATGTCTTAGCTCTTTTTAAAGGGAACAGCAAGCCAGACAAGGACGATTCCGATCAGGGAAAATTGGGGTTCCATGCATAAACATGGACTATAGCCTTTCTGTAATATCATTGTGAAAAATGACAGTAATATGGGAGATGTGCCATTTCAGAATAATGGCAAGAGTTGTGCCATTCTGTTTCTTGCTTTTGTTCTCACACGTTAACAGAAAAGATCTCAATGCTGTGTGTTTATACCTAACATGGTTTTGTGACATGTATTTCCTACAAGATTCTTACAACCCAGTAAGAAAAGTGAAGCAAAGGGTATTTTTTCCAAATTACTGAAGAAGAGCCTGAGGTTCACGGAAGTTAAATGAAGGGTAATGAAAGGCTGACTGCAAAAAAAGGGAAAAAGCCATTTCTGCAGATACAGAAGTGGTGTTGATAGACCACTGTACTGTATTAGCATCTTGATTGACTCAATTCACTGGGCAGAAAGAAGAAAATAGGGAGAGTTGGACTTCCCTGGTGGCCTAGGGGTTAAGTCTCAGCCATTACCACTATGGCCTGAGTTCTATCCCAGCCAGGGAGTAACCCACACAGTGCAGCAGACCTCTCCTGTCTCTCCCACTGCTCCCCTCAGAGGTGTATTTCAGAGGATCCACCTATTCTGCTCCCCATGCTGTCTCTGGCCTGTACCCCAGCTCTCCTATATTAAAAAAAATAAAAGGAAAATAAGAGTCCCATTATACTCCATCAAGTAATGACTACCGGCATCTCATTTTTTTAAAAAAGCAGATCCAAACCACAAAAGAACAATACTTATCTTACTATTTAAAAGCACTACACCTCATAAATGACTCCAAATTTGTGCATTTCCAAAATGCTTTCTAGAAACATGTAACGCATATCTGGTCTTGAATAGAAATTTGTGTGGTTTAAAACTGTATCTCCCCAATGGGGGCTGTCCAAGCTCCAAGGACCTGGCCAAAACTCATGCCAGCCCAAGGGCTGAAAGGGGGTCAGACACAGATTTTTTTTGCATTTACATCCGTTTCGATTTTCCCCAATCTTTTTCTTTTCTCTCCACTTTTCTTTGTTGTTTTTTTTCTGCCTTACACAGTAGAGTGCTAGTCAGTAATTCAAACAAAAGGAAAACATAAATGGTACTTCAGTATTAAGTCCTGGGGGACTTAAGTGATTTATATTCCCTTTCTTCAGCAATATTTGCTATAAAGCTACCGAAGGTAATATTTAGAGGAAGTGGATATTTTGCTACAATTTCACCTCTTAATCCTTAGAGCATTTCCTTGATATCTATCAGCAGTTCATAAAGACTTTAACACTTTATGAGCAATATGTTGACTTCCCTTTGCCATGGCAAGGAAAAAAAGACTAAAAATAAACTCTCACTGAAGAGGACTGCAATGTCTCCCCAAATGAAATTGGGTGATAAAGCAAATAAAATAGGCACCAAAAAATGGAAGGCAGTATTAGTTTGTTTTCATTCTCTCTCTACTCCAAATTTGTACACTGCAAAAATTTATTTGATTTATTTAGTTCAGACTTTCCTGGGGAAAAAAAAGGCAGTGGAATTTTCATTAACCTATGTCAAGGATGTTAACTGAAGATGATGATGATTGTTTCAAAGTATTGGCAGGGGGAGGCAGGGAGAGATACAGCAGTGTAATACTATTTGTACCTAAAGACAAAGCATTTCTGCTATGTCCACTGGATTACGTTATACTGTTCCAATTCTTTATACTTCCAGATCTGACATTTATATTTTTAAGAGTTGATTTTATAGAAAATCAAAGTAGAGAAATCTGGAACATTTGATACTGAATAGAAACTTTAAGCTCAAGAATAATACTTTAAACTTGTATACTTCCAAGTTTAAGGGGGACAATTTACTTGATAATACTACTTGGAAAGGATGCTAATTATAAGCAACCCCAACAAACCGCAATCATGTATATTTTCGGAGTTTTTTTTTTTTTTTTAATGTCTATACACCATCTGCCTGAAATAATTTAATTAATTTACTTCTTTAAGAATATAAACATTTGTTTTAAAAGGAATCTTTATATCCTATTTAAAAATTAAGAAAATTATTTTTACTTGCCATAAATACAAGGTAGACTTAGAAGAATGAATGCAAAACAATGTTCTCACATTCTAACAAGGCACTTGGAGTCAGCTTAAAGCTCTGAGCCTGAGGCCAGCATTCAGCTTGTTAGAGAGATCAGCAGCGGCAGAGAGCTGCATGTTCTCTCCTAACATAATCAGAGGGTTGAAAGAGAACTAGAAAGCAAGTAACTTTCCGACTCAAGTAAGTCAATGGTATTTATTTTCATGGTGGTGTCTACTCAGAAACCGTCATGGTGGGCGGGGAGTGGGAGGGGTGGGGGTGGGGGGGAGTTGCCACCTGCAGCATGACCAAAGCTGGAGTCTCTTAACACACTGGGGTTGGAGAGATGAAGGTGGACCTTCTAAGCTAAAAAAGTGGAGATAATAACACCTGTGCTTCAGAATACAGGTTGTGAGTATTAAATGGAAAAACAGCCTAAAAAAAAAGACTAGTACATCCTGATGGCTCCACTCATTTTGCCATCAGCCTTCAATACATTTTGTCCCTTTAGTCCATCTATTCCACAGACATAAAAACAAGCTTCATTTCTCCCAAGACCATGGCTTCACTTTTTTAAACTTTTTTTTAAAGATTTATTTTTATTTATGCATACAAAAACTGGAGTGCAGGCCAGAGATGCAGAGAGTGAGAGATTTCACCAGACAGACTGGGGAGCAGAACAGGCAGATCTACTGAAAAACACTGCTGAGGGGAGCAGTAAGCAACACAGGAGAGGTCTGCTGCACCATGTGGGTCAGCTCCCTGGCCAGGGATAGAAATCATGTGCAGTGGCTGGTGATAGCTTGATGGTGCTGAGACTTTAATCCCTGCACCACCAGGGAAGCCCATGTTCACTTTTTTTTTTAAGATTTATTTATTTATGCATACAAGCAGGGGTACAGGCCATAGGCGTGGGGCAGCGAGAGGGTTCACCAGAGACAGAGTGGGGAGCAGAACAGGTATATTGACGGAAATACACTGCTGAGGGGAGCAGCAGGCGAGAGGTCTGCCGCGCCATGTGGGAATCTCCTTGGCCGGGTCCAACTCCTATCGTCGCTGCCGACAGTTCCACAGCGTAGCGCTTAAGTGCTGCGCCACCAGGGAGGCCCTGTCTTCACTTTTTACATATCCTTCCTTGATACTGAAATCTTTCACTTGTTTAATTCACCCCTACTTTGGCTAGAACATTCTGAGACTTTTGTAATCCTGAGGAAATCAGACCCAACAATTGGGCATACTCCGTAAGTGTATCTGCCTATTACATGAAAAGCCACACTGGCAAAATAATAGACATTAACAAAAAATATATACTAATACTAATAAATATAATAAAATACAAGTTACCCCTCTGGGTAGGGGACAGTAGAAGTATTTGTGTAACAGGAATCCCCAGGGAAAGAGGAGGTTCCAGGTTCCCTGCCCCATCTAAGAAAGGGTGGAGCTGAGCAGGGTGGGGGTGAAGCAGAAGGCCAGGGAAGGCTGGTAGAAGCAAGAAGGAAAACAAAGAAGGAGATCTGGAGGAGCCACATGGAGCAGGGAGACATGTGAAGAAACTGTGCTTGCTTGTAGACCTTGGATTTGTACCAGGGACTTGGGGACATGGAAGGAGACACTTGAAAGAGACAGAGATATGGGTGAGAGACCCTTGTGAAGGCTGACAATGGCGGCCTTTATTTTGATTTTGATTTTGCTCCTTTCCTTCAAGACTTGCTTGGCCCCTTCTGCCCCTTCCTATGGTTCTCCAACAGAAGGTGCCTTAGACCTGTGACAGGGTTTCAGGCCTCAGTGGTCCTGTTTTGCGCCAACCCTGTTTGGCTTGGCATTTACCCATGAAGTATTCTGGAAAAGATGTTTGATGTTCAAGATGGGTAACTTTTGGTGCTTGGTTTGGAAGTTATATTCTTTCTCTTGCTCGTCTCTTTATTGCCAACTACGTTATTTTACTAAAGTTATTTTCTACTGAAGGTCTCATGCACTAGAGCATGTTTTGTTTTGATGCAGCAGATGGGAGAACCAATGTAGAGGAGGCAGGTTTGGGGATTCCAGGGTACCCCTTCTTCTGCCCTGGAACATTTGGAGGGCAGTAAGATTCTATTCCTAATTCAGACTGAAATCACATCATTTGAGTGTAAGATCACAGGGGAAAATAAGTTCTTTTAAGACAAAAACAGCTCTGAAGTCCCATTAGGTTCTCTTTAAAAGGTTTCTTGTGGACTCCCTGGTAGCGCAAGGGGTTAAGTCTCAGCACTATGAAGCTATCTGCAGCCACTGCAGGAGTTCGAACCATGGCCAGGGAGCTTCCCACATGGTGCAGCAGACCTCTCCTGTCTTGCCTGCTGCTCCCCTCAGCAGTGTACTTCAGTAGATCCACCTGTTCTGCTCCCCACTCTGTCTCTGGTGAACCCTCTCACCCCCTACTCCTGAAGCTTATACCCCAGTTCTTATATGCATAAATAAATCTTAAAAAAAAAAGTTTCTTGAACATCAAGTATCTTTTCCAAAATACTTCATTGATTTCAGTGTATATTAATCATAAATGTATAGATTCCAATCCCTTTAGACTATACATAGATTTTTATATCTAGATGCAAAATGTTTTTCCTGTTTTCTATCATTTCACTATTTGAAAGGGTATTTTAGGTATTCAAGACTGACTCAAAGTGCTCTAAACCTTGTCCTGGATTCCTGCAAGCACTAGAAGTGGTGATTGGCATGAGATTTCTTTGGTCCTCTGTATAAATTCTAGAGGAACATGCTTTCTCAGAATTCTTAATAGAGAGGTATTTAATAAGCCACGCCACCTCAGCAAAGCAATCTTCCTAGACTGTAGTATGCCACAGCAGGAAGAGCCAGTGTGCTCAAAGATCTCAGAAAGGTTTCCCAGTTTCAACTCTGACTAGATATTTGCAGTTTCATCATCTGAAAAATGGGGGTACTAGACAGGGATCTATTTATCTTGCAGCTTGCTGTGGGACAGATAGGAGATGATAAATCAACAAAAATTTATCTAGTATCTCTTCTGTGCTACTGAGGATTCAAAGATAAATGAACCAAGTACTTCTCTCTTTCAAGGAAACTCCTAGTCCTGGAGGAAGAAAACTCCCTGAAAATCTATTTTCAAGCTCTATCAATGGGAGGAGGAGACCTGTGTGAGTACAAAGGCTTATGGGAGGAATCACTTACTTCCTGAATGAGAAATTGTTTTGTAAACACCCAGGTACTAAATTATGAGGCACTAAGGAACAGAGGAAGTCTTAATACTTGGTGTCATTATAATTGTATTACTACTACTGTTATGCAAATCACCATTTGGGCTCTGAATAGTTTCCGGATGTTCACTCTAAATTGTGTCAGTTGGAAGAATTTTTAAATTTTTTCAGTCTTTCAGCCTTTTAGTCTGTTATCCTCACTATTCTATTTTTGTTCTAGATGCTTCAGTTTCCTGGTTTTGTTTCTTCTCGCTTTGTTTTGTATCCTCTTTTCTTTCTCTCTCTTTTCCAGTAAAATCTGTTATCTACGCTGAGCTCCCCATACCAATCTGCTGGGCCATCTGATTTTTCTAACTCCAAATCTGGGTCTATTTCTAGCTAACTGTTGACAATAATACCATCGTTATCTTTGTACTCATATTCACTTGTTCATTATCATAAATAAGACAATTCTTGAACATTGATTATGCATCAAGTTTTGGCCTAGTTTGGGGATACAGAGAGATAATAATATAGTCTCTGCTTTCGAGGAGCTCAGGACCAGTCTATTGAGGGAATAAAATGATAGGACAGGAGCCTCCTTGGTGGCCTACAGGTTAAGTCTCAGTGCTCCCACCGTGATGGACCACCATGGTGGTCCGAGTTCGATCCCAGGCCAGGGAACTAACTCATATGACACAGCAGACCTTTCCTGTTTCGCCTGCTGCTCCCCTCAGCAGTGTATTTCAGTAGATCCTCCTGGTCAGCTCCCAACTCTGTCTCTGGTGAATGCTCTTACCCCCACACCTCTGTCCTAAACCCCAGTTCTTGTATGCATAAACAAATAAAATAAATCTTAAAGAAAAAAAGAGCAATGTGGGTGAGAGACTCATGGAGAAGTTGACAAGTTGAGAATGGCAGCCTTTATCTTTACTTATGTTTTGATTTTGTGCTTTTCCTTCCAGACATGCCTGCCCCTTCTGCCCCTTTCCTATGGGTCCCCACCAGAAGGTGCCTTAGACTCGTGGCAGGCTTTTAGGCGTCAGTAGCCCCACTTTGGGCCAACCCTATTTGGCTGGGCATTTACTCATGAGGGGATGGGTTACTTTGGGTGTTTCATGTGGAAACTATTTTATCTCTTCTTTCCCTTCTTTCTATCACACATTAATTGTACTAGAATTCCTTTCCATTGAAGGTCTGATGTACTAGAGTATGTTTTGTCTTGATGAGGTGGATGGCAGAGCCTATTTAGATCTGGCCGGCTTGGGGGTTCTGGGGTATCCCTCATCCTACCGGGTAACAACTGCATCTGGAGTACAACAACCCTGTAGTTAAAAATTCCATAAGGCAGACAATACCTTATACACAAAGGCAAAGGAGACTTAGAAGTGAAAAATCTGATTAACCTGTGAGTTGCTCTAACTTACAGAACCAGGATCAGAAACCAGATCGATAGGATTCCAAATGTCCTACTCTTTCTTGGAGGTTTCATGCCTCCTAAACCCCAAAGAACAGAGTTAACATTTTCAAAGAACTGAAATGAGTACAGGCAGTCAGTTAGAAACAGGGTGTCCCAAACCCCCAAATCAATCTGCCCATTTATCAATCTGAGTAAGAAACAACTGGTTGGATTCAGAGTGCCCCCAACCCAATTAAAAATTTGATGTTCAGATTATCAACACAACAACACAATGCTACAACAATGAACCAAAGCTGGTTCAGGAAAGACAAGCCAGGTAACTTGGGAAACTCAGTGGAAGTCAGTAACCAGGGAAATCCCAGTGGCCCCAGCCAATCACCAGAGTTAACAACATGGAGACACCTAATTATCAAACCCCCCTACTTCTTGCACACTAAACCTATATAAACCCCTGCTTTTTAGCCCCTCAGCAGCTACTCATTCAAGACCCTTCTCTGCTCAGAGAGCTTTCCTGTCCTTGCTCTTATCTATCAATAAATCTCTTGCTTTGCTGCCTACCTCTGGTTTCAATGTTAAATTCCTACCCAAGACAAGAACTGAAAGGAGCCCCCAGGGTTCCTGGGCCTGATTCAGTTTGATGGTACATTTAGGACAAAATATATTGTGCTATGAAGTGAGACTGGAAAGAGGAGCAGAAGCCTCACTAGGATTTAGACAAGTAAAAAATGATTTCTTTCACAATTTCTTCATCTAAAAAATCAGTTTTTTTGAGAAAATGATATAGATAACATACGCCAGTCACTCCCTGTATGCCTAACAAGACATTAAACACTCAGTAGTAAGATAGTAAGAATACCAACTATAAGTTAGTGACACTTAGTAGCACTTTCTAGTCCAGAAAAGTGATTGTGTATCTTGTGTAATTTGGGCGGAAGGAGAGGTAGAACCCAGTGAAAAATAAGGTGTGTCTTGCTAAGACAAGATAATGTGGGAGAAAGAGAACATAAATATATAAAAAAGAATGAGGATAAATTCATTGTGTCATTCTGGCAAGTCACATGTACTTGCTTTTCTCTGCTTTTAGAGAGTGCATGAGTCAGCCCTCCACATCTCCATTTGAAACTAGTTGTTTCTGTCTGGGGTTCCTACCGGAAGACAGCATAGAAAGTTTCAGGGCACATCAGAACATATGAGAGCACAATTATTGTTTTCTTACATTGTTGTCTTCCTCTGATTCTCCAATAATCCTCCCTCTGAATCTCTGTAGCACACAAGATCTACTTTGAAGGAACCTCTGGGGCTACATTAGTGAGTCAGACTCCAGGGTGCTGAAATAATTCAACCAGACAAGACATATTACTAGACTGAGCAGATAATAGAGGAAGGGAGTAAATGTACTCTCACCAGAAAGCAAAAGTAGTTCTTTTCTAGACATCATTAATTTGGATCTGAGTTCCTAAACTACATTTAGGGTTTCTTTTTCCTTCACCAATCTTCTGACTTCCTACCTTAAATATTCAGGCTTTTAGTTTAATATTTTTTTTTCCTCTGGGCCATATGTGGTGCTCTATCTTTTAAAAACTAGTGACCTAGGATTTGATATTGATTATATCAAGTTATGTAACCTTAGGCTCAAAAGTTAAAAACTTTACCCAATTATTTTTCGATAAAGCAAAGAGGGGGAACCCACAAAACAAACAAACAAACAAAAAAACCCCAAAGAGGTGGAACCAGAGGATTCCCTAAGGGTCCTTTTGGTTCTAAGAGCCTGTTAACTCTGTAAGACGGAGAAAATAATGCATCTTCTCACCTCACAATATTGCAAGGATCAAGTAAGACAGTTAATGTGCTTGGGAATATATTAAGGGGTAGAGTAGCTTCACCTGGACTCTTGTGTTGAGGTAACCAGTAACAACTTTGCCTATCATTCAGGTTCAGTATTCTCAGCCTCATCAAATCTGTCGAATCTAAATCACCTTGGGTTTTTTTTTTTAATTATATATTTTGAGAGAGTGATTTAGTTGACTGACCATAATCTAGGACTCATATTTATAAAACTACATGCAATTAAAAATTCTGATGGGGGGCAGGGAGGAGGTATAAAGCTTAGTTCATCTTGTATGTAGCAATTTATGAGTCCCTTCAACAGTGAGTTCATACACTGTTTAAAATTGTTTTATAAGTTACTAATCAGTATTTTAATTTTAGATGATATTTTGTATTGTGAAACCTGGGTTTATTGTACTCTAACTTACTAAGGAGTGACCTGGAGTAAGTCACTTTTCCAAGTCTCAGTTTTCTCATTCTTTAAAGGATACTAAGCATATCCTTTCGATTTTGACTACAGGCAGGAACACTATTTTCAGATGGGGGGGGGACATATATTGGTTCAACACAACGTTACAAAATAATCATATTGCTAGTTAAAAAAAAAAAAATCTGAGTGTTTAGTAACCGACCATCTGAAGGGATGCCAGTGCATAAATTTATTTACAGGTATCTGCTTCTCTCTGAGACTAAGTGTTCAGTGGGTGGTGTTTGGGTGAGTCAAATTACCTTCTGTTATTGTTAGCTTGTTTTAAAATTTCGGGACATGTGCCCAAATACAGGTTTTGTAGGAATTTTGCCTATTTTGTTTTATTTATTCACACAGAGACATTATCTGAAAAAGACAAATACATTTTTCTTCCCCAAATATTCTTTCCCATTTCCTACCATTCCAAGTCTCTTGAGCAAACCCTCTATTTAAAATAGAGTTGTTCTAATGACATGTTTCTGGAAAAAAAATTTAAAAAAAGGATCCTGATCACAGTTTTCCTCTGGACTACCAAAGAGAATCAAAACCCCGTTAGTAGACTTAAGATGAAAGGCAGGTTCAACTGTATATCAAATTGTATCTAAGGAACTCAAATTGTTTTATAAACCTCAATTAGGCCTCATACCACCCCCCTGAGGCAAGAAAGAAGTATTATGCACTTTTATGGAGACAAAAACTTGAAACCCATGGAGAGGTTAATCAATTTGCATCAGATGTCATGTAGCTGGTCTGTGGTGAGTTAGGAACAAAACAGAATTTCTTCCTAGGGAGCAACTTACCTTCTTTTATTTGCCTGATTACTAGAGTGTATAAAACTTCTGGAAAATTATGATGAATGTTTAAAAGAAACCCTTGAGAAAGGATTAGCATTTGTTTCCCAGTTTAGTAAAGGAGTGATTTGTTTTTCATGCAAAAACAGCAGCATTTTTTTGTTGTTGTTTTGTTTTGCCAAACACTTAGGTAGAAATGAACCCTTTGAGGAATGAAAAAGCATAGCAATTCAGGAATTAGGATCGCGATTGGTAGAGTATTTCTTTTGGTGTTTCTCCTTTCTACCTCTTCTACATAGCAACCTGCTCAGATATTGTACGCTAGAGGGCACTTGAGGTAGAAGGAAAAAAAAAAAAGCCTCCACATAACACTAACAGGACCAGTTGCTTATGCAGACTGGAGCCGGCAACCTAAAAGCAGTGCCCCATTTTCCAAACAGCAGCCGCTTTAATAAGGGAACAAACAAAACTATTTGTTCACAGCATTAGGCTGCTTTGACTAATAAGGAAATTCTGCTCGCTTTCTCAGTAACGTAGTTTTCTTTCAACTTCTTAGTGCATTTGTCGACTGCATAGCGAGCTGTCTCTTTAATAACCAACTGGATAACAACTAATCAGAAGTAGAAATTCCATTTTAGGTATAATAAAAAAAAAAAGGCTGCCCTTTTTCTCCCTACACATCTGTATCCCTCTCTATATATACTCAGTGATACACTGGCAAAAGTGCAAATTTCCAATAATGGTAACATTTTAAGAGTTAAGATCAATTCAATGTAATTATGTTTTACTATTGAATACAATAGGATACACCCAATTAGAAGAACGTTAGTGGGGGTAGAATGAAAGGATTCCCTGTTTCTCTTTTTTCTTTTTCAACACAATGTGAACTATTTTTAGTTCTTCCTGATGATGTCCATGTCTAACAGGAGGGGTCATGGATCTTGGTCTGGTTACCATTCCCTTTCAGAGGAAAAAGAAAAGGTGACAACAACAAAAACAAATGAAAATGCTAAGTGTGTAGTCCACAAAACCAGGGCTGGCTTATTTGATAGCTTTGTACCAATCCCCTTAAATCTATCTACTGGCCTCCCTCAGTTTCTGTATAAAAGCTGAATTGGAGCTTATCTCTTTTTTAGCACCTGGGAAGATGGGAGATAATGCCATTCTGAAAACCTTCCCCAAAATGCTCTAAGCACAGATGTGGTTTTCAGAATGTTCACACCTCCATTTACTGAAAATATAATGGCAACCTCAAGATTAGTAATTACAGTCAATATTAAGAGATACAGGACTAATTTCAGGGACAGCTAAGCCAGCAGCCAAGAAATACAGAGCATCACAACGCTGGATAGCAAACTCAATGATAATTTTACCCCAAGAATTCATAATCACTTCCAAAGAAATCTGTTTTGTTTATAAAAGCCCATAATAAACATTAGCAAAGTAATCCTATCATATATTTAATATGCATTCACTTTTGTTTTTTCTAAATTTTGTTAAGATAGGAGTCTGTCTTAGGATGTTCCAGGATAAAAAAAAATGTATTAATATATTACATCTTCAATTTTTTTTTTATTCTTATCTTTATGCATACCACCTGAGAAAAGAATTGCCTAAAGCAGTTATTCTGAAACTCCTGGCAACAATGGAGTTCCCTGAAGCCTTTGTTAAAGATTCCCCTTCCAGAGCCCCACCCAAATTCAGGGCAAGAGAATTTGCATTTCTAATAGGTTCCCCAAAGACTTCAAGGAAGGATCTGGACCAAAAAGCTGTTCAGGCAACACTGTACTGCTCACATTCACTTAACTTGAACAACATTATAAACTCATGATTTTAGTAAAGAGGTTAGCTTAAAACAAACTCTTAAAAGAAAACCAACTACTAAATGTATTTCAACATTGACAAACGGCTTCAAAGTGCTTTCTTAATGCTCAATCTTATGCTTTATGTTAGATTCCAAAAGAAAAAAAATTCCAAAGTTTTCTTTTGCTTAAAGCCAAAGTTGCTCTATATACTGACACCCACCTCTCCCCACCCAAAGACATTTTGGTTTTCAGATTTCCTCATTAGGATTCCTTAGCAGGAAAAGTGAGGGAAAGACTCAGTATTCCTGGAAAATAGTATATATGAACTGGTGTTACATTTATCTTTTAAAACTCTTCAAATTTTGGACTCTCAACATTTAATTTAAATTTTTATTTTAAAATATCCCAGGCAGGTATCACACTGTGAAATCTTCATTTGTGGGATTTACACTTTTCAACCCTATCTTTAGGATAGTCCATGAACTAATCAATCTAAAATTAGCAGCAATCCAATAAACCTGAGAGTTCTTGCTAATCATACCATGGTAAACACGTTTGTTTTGTTTTGGATTTTTTTTTAGTTAATTTGTTTTGGATTTTGATCAGGCTTGCAAGATGAAAAAAAGGTGAATTTAATACAACAAATCCTAAATTCCTTTCTGCCATCTCCTGCTCCCACTATAGAAGTTGGAGTTTTTCTAGCTCTCCCACCTCCCTGCAAGACTCTGCTTCATAGAAACCAGGATTTCTCATTCTCCAACTAACCAGTCACTTGGTTACTGTCTTCCTTAGCTGATAACAAAAGTTCCATCCGTAGTGAAAAAGAAAGGTATTTCTTAGTCCACGGAATCTCCTGTCTCATTCCATTGCAGCAGACTCCTCTGCAAAATTGTCTGCCTGTCACCTACACCCAGGCTGGAGACACCCTGCTTCTTCCCACTCTTCCAGCTAGACGCCAAGGTTATTGTGAATGCAATCCTCCCTCTCACTCCCCTCCCCCACTCCTCTGATTATACTCCTGCCCTATCAGATAATTCCTCCTCCTTCCTCCTCCACTATGCTCCACAACACAGGCAATTGCAATCACCATTCTAAAAAGCCTATAGAGCACAGTCCTCTTCCCGCTGGAAGCCTGGGGAGGATGTTGAAAACACTTTAAGGAGTTAGGCTCTCACCATTGTGACATTACACTGCATCCTATTAAAAGTGGGTGGAATTGTTAAAGAGGCAAATGTCTTGTCTTTCAGCATCCCTGATTATTTTAGAAATATCCTTATAGGGCTTTTAAACATTATCCTAATCCTCTTTCACACTGCTTAATCATCCAGACCTCTCCTAAAAATTAGGAGGAAATTCCTCTTGCAGCACTTTGAGCAGAGATTAGCAGGTGTGGAGTTACCTTGAATTTCAGTTAGTTAAAATTCAATGAAGACAACGTATGTAACTGCTGAGAGTAAATGCAGATAAGGTGAGTCAAAACACATTCAGCCTAACCACAGGTACCTCAAGTCACTGAATTCTGACTCTTCACTTTCTTAAAATAGTTCTTTTTCTTAAAGGAAATGAGATGTGAGGATATTGTCTATCTCTACCATTCTGGCTTTCTTTTGAGATGAGTTTGTTACTTGTGACAATTCCCAGCCTGCAGGAACACTTCACCTTTTCTAGAGTTCTTCTGGGTGTAAGAAAGTACCCCACAAAAGGTTCAGACCATTTGTTCAGAGTAAAAACGAATGTTTGAAAATGAAGCATAGACCAAGATGTGATGTATTTCACTGTCCACTTGGGACTGCCTGGTCCAGCAGTTATAATTTGATTGAGCTGACTGCTGTTCCTTTTTCCAAGACAGAATTACCCAGAAAGCAGTCTGGGAACAGTTACTCAGTGACCCAGAGGAGGAGGGATGCTGAGTACCTTGAGGCTCTCTTCATGTCCCTATGAAATAATTTACAAAGTTTCTTGCCAGTGACAGCAAAAATGTAGAGATAATTAGACCCATAGTCGATAATCTTTTCAACAGGCCACAATGGGAAGTTAGATGCAACACACACACACAGAGTCAAATATGCATGGATATTATGAGCATATTGTGCTTATTTTCTCATTCTGTTCACTCTGTTTCATTAACTGAGTCAGACAGTACAAGCGCTACAGACCTTGAGTCTGGTCCTCTGCACCCTTTCCCCTGCTGTGTCAGCCTCGTGCCGGGGCGCTCCTGAGCCCTCAGAGCTCACTCCTAGCACACAGGAGCGGACTAAGTCTGGCGTCCTGTGGAGGGGAATTAAACAAAACAAACAAACAAAAAAAGCAGCGATTAGTTCATCTCATTTCCCTAAGAGCTGGGCACAATGACTGCGTGTGTCCTCAGTGAGGCGAACATCGCAAAGGTCGAGAAAACTGGACCTTCTAACTGATGAGTCCACCTGGCCCGGAGTGGCCATTTCTCAATGTCTGAGCTGCGTCGATCAGAGGCCTTGAAGGGGCGACCGACGGAGCACCTCTTGGTGGGGACAGAGCAGCCGCGAGAACGGCGGCCAAAAGGGATCTGGAAGCCCCCGAGCTAAGCCTCCACAACTCCTGCACTTATTTCCCAAGCAAGTTCGGCTTTTCTTCCCACACCTACTTACTGCGCGCCCCTCGTGGCAGCCCCTCTGTTTTTCTTCATCCCACCTTCCCAAAGGAGTACAAGTCGGGGATCCCCAGAATGCGCCCCACCCACAGGACCAAGACACACCGCCCTACGCCCGAGCGCCTGAGGCGGCGGCGGCGGTCTCACAAACACCCCCACTGTCTGCCCGGGGCTCAGGGAGGGAGCTGCCCACGCGCACCGCTGGGCCCGGCCGGGTCTTCTTCCGCCCCCAGAATCCCGCGGTGGGCCCCCGAGAGGCTCCTGGAGATAAGACGGGCCCGGGAGCGCAGGTAGGACCAGCGCGACCGCGCTGCCAGTGCCGCCTCCGCAGCCTTTGAGCGAGCGCCAGCCCGTTTCCCGGGAGCGCGGCCTCCGCGGGCTGCGCGCGCCGCACGGAAGGCGCCTCTCCACGCCGCGGCCCTGGCGGCGGAGGCGCGCGGGGCGTGCTCGGGCGCGAGGAGCGAAAAGTTGTGCGCCCACTTGGCAGGGGGAGAGCGAGCGAGCGAGCCAGCCAGCGCGCGGGAGCGCCGGGGGAAGGCAGGGAGGGGGCGGGGTGGGGGCCTGCTTACATGAATTTCCAAGTGGCAGACCTGCCTCTGCGCTCTGCCCAATGAGATCCGTCAGGGGAGGCACCCGGCTCACTTTTCCACATCACTTCACAGTTACATTTGGCAGGCAGGCGGGCTCGCACGCCGGAGCGCTCGGCCCGGAATTAGTGGATTTATTTGGAATCTCCCTGCCTCCTCGAAGCTCGTCCGCCGTGGCCGCTTTGCGCACGGACGGTAGCGTCCACCCACCCGCCGCACTTTGGGCCGCGGACACCCCGAACCCAGCGCGCCCGCCCCGCGTCTCCGCGCCGAGCCCCGCAGCTCCGAGAGGCATGAACGGAATCCGGAGGCGCCTGCCCAGCGCGCGGGGACCGGTCGGTGCTCGCCGCCCTCGGGAGCCGACCCCGAGCCCCTCCAGCCATTTGTGAACTAGGAAGCTGGAAATTCGTCCCCGCGGAGCCCCGCAAGAGTAAGTGCCCCCCCAGCCCCGTTTTTCCCCTGCCCCGAAGACCCCGTTTCTTTTAGGAATCCCCCTGTTCCTTCCGACACCTGGCGCGCCTCCTTCCCCTTAGATGGTGGCTGCAGGTCCCTAGTCCGGGCGCTACACTGGGCTGCGGCTTCTCTCAGTGCAGCCTCGGCTGCTGGGGGCACCTCAGGGTTTTTGCCAGACGATTTTTGCAGACTGCCCTGACCGTAGAGCCAGGGAGTCGCGGGCAGGCTGCGCCCCTCAAATTTTCCTCCCCGTTTCCCTCCTTGCAGTCGCCGGGCGAGCTCGCCGCCTCCCGTTGCAGGCAGGCGCCGCTGCAGCCGCGCGCCTTCACTGCGGGGTCCGTGCGGTGAATGGGAAGCACCCGCTGCGGGAGGCGAGAGGGTGCGAGCCCCAGAGGCAGGAGGCGAAAGGGTCAGGGTGCCGGATTGCGGGTTTGCTGCCTCTCCCCATTCCCACCCCCTCAGGAGAGAGAGGGCGACCCCCGCTGCGGGGCTGCGGCCGCGATTCGGCAGCCGGAGCCCCAGCGCGAGGCTTTCCCACAAGTGGCTGCTCCAGCCTAGGAGGCGCGGTTCCCGCTGCAAACTTGGGGGCTACCCGGCCCTCTCGCGGCTCTGCGGTCTCCAAGACGCTGCCCGGCACCCAGGCAGGACCCCCCAGCTGGGGTTCTCTCCGAACCCGCGAGACTGCTGTCAGAGGCCCCCGACCCGGGGACTCCTCGGTACCCCCTCTCTCCGCGCCGGCAGAACCCGGCACGGAGCTGTCACCTTGCGTCTCCTCTTCCGCGTACCCTAGGGTGTTTGCGGGAGACGACCGCACCCCTCGCAGGGCCGGGGGAGGTGGCTCTCACCTGGCTTCTGTCGGCGCGTAACAGGTTCGTGAGGGACCCACTCCCGTTCCCCAGGCTTCAGCCGAGGCTGGAGGTCGTGCAAACCCACCGCGGCGGGTGCTGACGCCAACAGGTATCCACTCCGTCCCCCGCCTTTTTCCTCCCCAGGACCAAAGCCTCCCCCACCCCAGGTGGAGGAGACCGTAAAGTTTCGTTTTCCTGGACCCTTCCCCGCGGTGCCGAGCCGGCCGCAGGTCGCGGACTCGCCGATTGCTCGCGGAGATGGCAGCTGTTTGCTTGGGTTGCTAAATGTAAGAAATCAAACAACGCTAATTGTTTATCGGTGCCAACGCACATTAGTCCGTAATGGCAAAGCAGGCTGGCAGCTGCTCACTTCGGCTCCAATGGAAGCATCGAGCTTATACCCAGCGAGCGGGAGGGAGAAAAGGTCCCTTCAACTTTACCATCCTTTCCTGAAGATTCCACAAGAGTTTCCTCCTTAAGAGGCGCGATCCGACAACCCCTTGGAGCGCCCGAGCCGCTAATCAGATCATCCCGGCGGAGCCGCCCGCCGCCGGCTTTAACCCGGCTTCACAGTATTCACCGACTGATAATGGGGAGCAGGGGACGCGGGCGCGCTGCCCTCTCGCATCCGGTACCTTCTCAAAACAGATAGAAGGGGCTGAGGTTGGGTTGGGGCCGGCTTCAAGCGCTTGTCCTCTTTACAGCATTCCTGCCAGCCTTCTCCATGCTTAAGCACCTCCCTGGACCGCCACTTCGGGCTTCATTATGGGAGCTTTTCAACTGGAAAACTCTATGTGGGAAAGAGATATTTAGGTGAGATTCCGGAGTGGGATTTTCCATCCATTCAGCCCAGCCACTGTACCTCACTGCATGCAAAATGAACCCTTGTCGTTCACGCTAAACACTACTGAAATTTCTGTCTGGCTGTTGCCTTTCTTTAGCTGTCTCCAGTTTTGTAACAATTTTGTCCGGAGTGTGTGTGTGTGTGTGTGTGTGTGTGTGTGTGTGTGTGTGTGTGTGTGTGTGTGTAAGAAAGAGACTGAGGAGATTCTTTTATCAAGAGAGGCCTGATGTCTTTGAAGGATGTTCTCTGAGGGTTACATTTTTTTTCCCCCCTCAAAGGGAGTTCTCCATAATCATCATGCCCAGACATGTTTTTCCACTTCCTGAGCTCTGTGGCTGAAAGAAATTCTAGGGCTATCCCTCTTATTAAATACTAAAACTAATAATAATATTCTGTAATTCTGCTTTAGCAGATTTGAAGCTCCTCATTGCCTAGTCATTTCATGCTGGAGCACTTGCAAAGATTTTAAATGATCTTTGATAAAATTTTTTCTGGACTCTAAAGAGGGCTTAGAGTTGAGAAAATGTGTTCTGAAAACAGAGAGCAGCCTTCTGAGCAACTCCAGGGATGGCTTCATTCAGGGCTGTGCAGTGGCAGCTCATCTTCCTAGTTCTGTACCCCTCACCGCCCAGCTGAGTGTCAGGGTATCCTGTGATACCTAATAACCTCTGAAATTTGTTCTGTAACGCTGTCATTCAAACTTTTTAGCCTTTCACTTCTGCAGTCTGGATCTTGTATTTCCAATTATTATTTCTGTTAAAAGCAAGTCTTCTGCTTTAATATCTAGAGCCTTTAAAACTCTTAAGACTCCAGATGGGTTCATCCATTCCCCCAAGATTTGTAACATTTGTTTTGGCAGCATTTTTGGTGTCCAGGGTATATTTTTTTCTTGAGCCTTCGAAGCTGTGAAGGTGTCAGGAATTTAGCTGAAGAACAATTTTATAGCAACAACTCCCTTTGCATATTGTACACTTACCAACTGTAACAGGAAGAAAGTCTTTCACCTGAAAAAGAACTTTATTTGGTATTAAGTAGGAAGCTGATCAAGACAGTATTCCTCTAAAGTAACCCTCCATTTAGCACTGAACACACTTTAACCAATGGTGGCATGATGGTATAAAAAAACAAACCAACAACAACAAAAAAGGAATCACCCATAAAACATGCTTAGCAGGATAGAATAGATCTCTTGGGATGGCAAGTGATGCTGTTTATATGAATATACTCATCATGAATCATTTCTTTAAAACTATGCACAAATTTAAGGTCTGATACTTGGGGGAGCATGAGTCTGTTGAAGCAGACCAAGAGAACTCGAAAGAATGAGGGTATAATGATTTTCTTCAAGTATCTGTACCTGAGGGCTTTGCTTTCCAGGTTTCTTTCATTGTTTATTGGTGAACAAAAAAGAACCTGCACATATAGAAAAGTTGGAATCCACACTTCAACTATTCAAAAATCCTTATTTTAAATTATATATATATATATATTTTAAATTATGTTCTTTATTTTTCTACTCAAGGTGGCACACCTTTCAGCTTGATCAGTATGCCCATCTGAGAAAATTTTCCATGCAAAGTCAGAATTTTCTCCTGAGTAAAATGAAATTCAGTTTCTATTTACAATCTTACTTTCCTGATCTATCAACAAAGTTTTGTGTTTGGAAAAATCAAGGTACAAGCGTAATTTGAGTAATCTTTCAATTACAGATGAATTTATGGTCCCAAGACTTTATTTTAAAATATGCAGTGGTGCTGCTGGGTTTAATCACTTTATATTTATTAGTAATTTACTCAGAGAAGCAGGAAAAATGCAGTTTTCCCTTTGTTTTCAGCAATGTTGATATTCACATCTGAAATGGCTAACTGCCTCTTTGGTTTAGGAAAAAGTTCCTAACTTTGTGTACTATGCAATTGACATTTGGGTAGAATTAAAACAAGGCAAAGTCTCTTTGCTATTGTATGTGGTATGTGTGCATGCATGTGCGTGTGCACACGCGCGCGTGCACACACACACACACACACACACACACACACACACACCTCTCAAAAACCTGAAAACTTTCCCCAAGTAACTTAAATAACTCATTTATTGGATCATATCTGAAATTATTATCATGTTCTCTTTTCCTTTGCATCTTAGACGATTTGATTTTACCTCCTGGCTTTGTGGATTTATATGTAGTTTTATGTGTTTGTGGTGCTAGAATCTTTTCCAGAATTTCATAAGTGTCTATTTGTGAAATAGAATAATTAGATAGAACAGCCATCATCTGATTTAATGAGACTTAATTAACCAACAAGTTCTTTAGTTCTCTCTTATTTTATTCCCCTGGAAAGTTGTGATGAGCAATCTATTTCCGCTGAACTGTTGGTTCCTGCCTCTGGAACCCACTTCAGATGTAACCATGAGGAGAAAATTAGTTGAACCTGGCAACTTCAAAAGGTCAGAAAAGAAATAAGTTCAAGGAATGCCATTTAGCTGCTTCTCCCATATGTTGCCGCTAACTAAATCTCCATTGCTACTTCATGGCAAAGCACCAGGGCCAATACTGTTTCTTTTTCTATCATGTCCCAGGCTTTTATTTCCTGAGTTTTAAATGTCATGTGCTATTCCCTATCATAAATATCATCCACCTTTTTGCCTTTGGAAGTGTTTTTTTTTTTTTTTTTTTTAAGTTCTATTAGTAGGTAGAAATGTATAGATGTGGTTTTCTGTACCTCTTTGGAAAGCATCCTGAACGATTAACACTTGTATTGAGAATCTTCAAACACATTGCTTCCCTCCCCTCACTGCCAAAGACAGCAGTAAATGCTAAGCAGTTTTATGCATTAGCAATTAGCAACCACTATGCCATCCCCCCTTTAATGAGTGATTCTAAATAACGGGAGGGAAGAATATAATCCTATCCAAAGCTCAACACTGTGACTACTTACCTCAAGTTTTTCTACAGAAATTTCATAAATTATCTTCAAATTTATTTTTAGATACAGCTTTTCTTAGATCTTCAAATCAATTGTTTCCACGCTCACAATTATTTTTAAAATGCTATGGGAATTTAAAACTTAGTATAAATATTATTCAGTTTTGCAAAAATGACCTATCTCCAAGACTAGACCTATATTAACATACTGTAAGACTATCGGCGCTGCAAGCTTATATTTTAATGGAAAAAAATGCTCTAATTATTGAATTGTTGCCTGTGTAACTCAGTCTCAATTCCTTTATATCACCAGGAATATATGTACATAAAATAATTGAGGAAGAACTTCTCTTCCTTCTTCGATCTTATTCCCCCTCCCTCTTCTGTCTCTAATATATTGTGCGTTTCAATGGAGCAGTACACGTCAACATTATGTGAATTGCAAGTGTGAGTGTCTTGGAAGACAGGTCTATACTCTTCTGTATTGATTTTAATCAACAGGATACCTGGCCCTCATATATATATGCACACAAAGAAAAAATAGTATGTATTCCATGATAAGGCCCTTCTGTGCCTGTGTTTATTGTTACTGCATGTTGAATATATTGCAAAGGAATATTAAACAGAATCTCCTTAATCTTTCCATGTAAATCATTATGTAAAAATGTTACCACAGTATATTCATTTCCTATTAGCAGTAAGAACACTGTTTCCCATGGATAGTTTCTTTCTGGGTAGATTAATGCAGAAAATCTGATTATTTTTTCCTGATGTGACACAGTAACAAAATAAGTAAAGGGTGGGAGTGATATAAATACATACCATAAGGGGATGCTTTTCCTTCTACTTAAATGCAACATCATCTCTAAAATTTGATATAAGAATTGTAGGTCATAGTCTATTCTTTGTCAGTCTAGCTATTTCAACTTGGCAGTAGGATTCATCTTTCCTCTGTCCATATGTTCTTATCTTCAAAATGAGGGTGCTCAGAAATAGGGTAAAAGTTTAATTCATCCCTGTTTTGATTAGTCATGAAACTGTAGTAGCTGAAGTTAGTATACTTAGTTTAGTGACTATATAAGCAATTTTCCTGAACTATACATTGTGTGTGATATCACCATATTACTTTAATTAAATGATGCTGGCTCTCTGTCTACCCATCCATCTGTGCCTGTAGTTTATGGCCCCAGTGTTATTTGGTGGTTTCTAATCTATGAAATCTTTGCAACATGAAAGAATGGCAGGAAGGTGTACGTGGAAATGTGGTTATGACAGTGTATATTGTTGGCAGAATCTGGACTTACTGTATGGGGATATTTGGCTGCATGTTTCAGTATGACAGACTGTAGCCCTGGTTAGTTGATATCACTGGTTCTAGCCATTTTCACATTTCAGAGTGGGAAAAGAAAGCTTCTAATTTCTAACTATCAGCAGTCATGCAAAAATCCCTTAAAATAAGCAGAAAAAGGTTGTTGGATATTTTCGGAAGAAGATAGTATCTGAACCCAATCTCTACCCTTTGGGCTTCTACCTGAGAAATCTTCAGGTATCCCTTTAGCCTCATCTTTGAATTAGTAGGGACTCCCCCCCTTGTAGGATTCTCAAAGAGTGTACATGATTTTGAAATGCAGTAGAATTTTTCTAGAAGAGAAGTACCATGCCATGTTTTTCAGTGAGTAGTTATGATTTGATTGAAAGCAAATAACTCTGGTGTAGACTTGTAATGCTCACACTGTGCCCTCACAGGAGAAAATAGTCTTGTATGGAAAGGAGAGAGTGGGGGAAGTGTGGGGGAGATGTTAAAAAAGATGCCTTTCTGAGGCTTAATAAAACAATTTTAAGTCATTAATTATAAGTTAACTGTGGACGCAGAAAACTATAAAATGCCATTTTATTTATATTCAGTGTGGTTCATGTCATAAAAGAAGAGTTGGAAAAGGTTATTTTACTTATTACTTATCTACATAAAATACTGGAATGTCCCCCAGTGGTGTACATAGCAATAAATTGAAGTAGAATCATTAAAAAGAAATAAGTCAAGATTCTCTTTTAAGCAGGTGAACCATTCAATAAATAGAAACTATGATTGCTACATTGAAAAATTGTATATACCTTATCTTAATTTTTTCCCAGAGTCTTCAAGTTAGATAGCATTAGACATAGAACATCAGTTTTGTCTTATGCTGCAATGAGATAAATTCACCTGGGTCATTTATCTTAGTAATGATAGAACTGTGATTCAGAACTCCTATGTCTGATATCAAAGTCAGTGTTCCCAACCCCTGTGACTCTGAGTTCCCCATGATTCAACTGTAACATGCAAATGTGAAGTATAAGATTAATTCTGATTGGCTGCCATGATTGAAAGACCAACACTGTTGTTTGCACTCCTTAGGTCTTTGACTTTTTAATTTTGAATAGATGACCTCAAGATAGTGAAGGACATGGCTTTTAAATAGAGAAAGAAGGATTCAGATGAGAATGGAGAAATGCCTTCCTGGTTCCACTAAGTCTGTAATTGACAGGACAAGTGTGGGGCTTATGTTCATCTTTTTGAGATGATCCCAATACAGTCTTGTCTTAATAAAGTCTACCAGGGGCCTCCCTGGTGGTGCAAGGGGTTAAGTCTCAGCACTATGAAGCTGTCTGCAGCCACTGCAGCATGAGTTCCATCCCCAGCCAGGGAGCTGACCTACATGTTGCAGCAGACCTCTCCTGTCTGCCCGCTGCTCCCCTCAGCAGTGTATTTCAGTAGATCCGGCTATTCTGCTCTCTACTCTGTATCTGGTGAATCCTCTCACCCACTCCCCTGCACCTCTAACCAGCTCTTGTATGCATAGATAAATAAAATGAATCTTAAAAAAACTCTACCAGTATAGATTCATTTTAACTATCATAACTAACATCATGATTTGAAATAAGTTTTATAAATAATGGTGTGGGTCATTACCATGAAAAAAGGGGTGTTAGCTATGTCACAAGCTTAGTCACCCCATTCAGAAATTTCTATAATGGATAGAAAACATCTATATGAAGAACAAAATTCTGACTCCATCTTGAGAAAGGAAAAAGAGAAGCACATATTTAGTTTTGCCAAAGTTACCAGTAATTACAAAACCAGAAGAAAACTACTGTTTATGTAGAAAATGAATAGCATTTCAATAACACAGGCTAAAATGTACCTTTGGCAAATACTGTGAGTGGCAAAACAAGCAAAAACCATGCTTTTGAAGAGATAGAGACCTGGGTGAGGATATAATCTGAGACCAAATAAATGACCAATAATATTGTAGAAGCTGAGAAGAGAGAGAAACACACAGATATGTGTGTTGGAATTTGGTCAAAACATTATAAAGGCTTTTGGAAAGGTAATTCTCTTCATTATTTATAGGGTCACATAGGCAAACAACAGCTCTCTATAAAACCCAAATACTGTCCCTCTCCCTGCCCGTTTTGCTCTAATCATCCAGGGCTCTGTGTGAATTGCACTGGGCCACACATTGAGTCACATACCCTGTATTTCTGAAATATCACTTTGAATTCAATGTGCATTTACCTGTTTTGAAGCAGTCTGCTAATGGCTCTAAATTCAAGGTCAGAAACATTTTTAATCGCAATTCTGTGGTCCTGTATGTCATTTTTGCTGCCATGAAATATTGTGGCCACTAAGCCCAGTGGATAATAAAAGCATAATTTCCTGTCAACCACAATAATCTGCTGGATTGAATCCTAAAGTGTCTGTAAAAGCCCGTTTTTATTTTAGACTTCACCTATCGGTGTTTGGCTCATCGTTCGGAACTTTAATTTACATTTTTCACAAAATCGATGATGCAATATTTTTTTTGCATAATGACTTAACATGTCTGATAATTGACCAAATTCACCTTAAAAACAAAAGTGGGGGTCAGCAGAGTGAGACCAAGGTTGTAATTAGAACTATCTCTAAAACTTGAGCATGAATGAAAAGTCAGATTGCAAATATCTGGCCTAAGAGAAGATCCCTTCTTATGGGAGAATTCTAAAGACTTTCTTATTTGTAAGAATTCCAGAGAGGCTATAAAATCTCTTCATCTCACTATCTGGGTGTAAATCAATGCAGCAGCATTATAATAAAGTGGATTGCTTGGCCAGACATATATACTGTGGTTGGAAAATCTAAAAATAAAATTGATTTTTTTAGCCAAGCTTTACAACCTTGCTCAATTTCTCCTTCCTTGCATAGAGTTAAGCAATTTGTATATGCAGCTACTACCCACAATGTTTATTATTTCTGATAACAGTGACCTAACATTTGGTTGCATCTCAAGAATTTCTATAATGCTGTTCTCTGATTATCAAAGAGGGCAGTATTAGTCCTGTCTGTGGCAGAGGTGTAAGCATATAAATAAATAGGATGCCAGTGTTCACAGCCGAATCCTATTTCTTTCCAAAGAACAGACTTTACTGAAATGAATACCAGGTCCTACCTCCCCCTGATAGCGTGTGTGTGCTGTGTGCACGTAATTGCCCTGGTTAGCTGCATAATTGTCCCAGGGTCACATATAAAGTAGATATGAATGGGGGGAATACATTATGACATCATGGAAAATCCCAGATACTCATGTACTTTACTGCAGGATTTCCCAAAAGTAGATATGAATGGGAGAAATATTTTATGACATCATGCAAAATCCCAAATGCTCGTGTACTTTACTACAGGATTTCCCAAAAGCTGATAATATATGTCCTCCTGTATGCACAATACAAAGTAGTTCATGGGGGTGGCATTAAATGACAGTGGGGGGCCTTCCTGGTGGCACAACAGGTTAAGTCTCAGCACTGTGACGCTATCTGCAGCTACTGCAGCACAAGTTCGATCCCTGACCAGGGAGCTGACCCATGTGGCGCAGCAGACCTCTCCTGTCTCATCCGCTGCTCCCCTCAGCAGTATATTTCAGTGGATCTACCTGTTGTGCTCCCCACTCTGTCTCTGGTGAATCCTCTCACCTTCTGCTCCTATACCCCTGTTCTTCTATGCAAAAATGAATGAATGAATGAATGAATAAATGATTTGGCAAATTTGAGGGCGGACTATAGGAGTGTCTTTGGCTCTAGAAGCTCTGAATTGGGGAAGTAGTTAAAATGACCAGGAAGGATGAAGAAAGATTTCCCTGGTGTTACCCTAATTTCTGTCTGAAATTTTACCAGATTTCTACCACTGACTGTAGAATGTTAGCCAAGTCACTCTCTCTTTCTCTGAAAAATGAAATGTTAGACTGGAATGCCCTTCGCCTCTCTTCCACACCCTTGCCAGGGTATCATATGTATTTTAATTCCTCAAGGTAGTGGACCTAGTATGTTCTCTTCACAGACATCTGGCAGGAAAGGGGGCAGCCTATTTGATGTATCTGTAGTAACCATCAGAAAGAAGATGCCCTGAATATGGTCTAGATGGTCTAGCGGATGATTTGAAAATGAATGCAGCTTCATTCAGAGAGCCTGCATTAGTTGGTGGTCTCTTTCGATCTGTTACTTGACTTAAATACCTTTCCACACCTTCCCCCTCCTTGTGAGCCAGTTCCTTCTCACATCATGTGACACTTCCTCCAGGAAGCCATCTTTAATGCTGCCAAGATGCTTGACAGACCCATACTCTTGTATTCCCCTGGCCCTTCTCAGACTGTTTCACAAAATATTGCAAAGACATATTGTTTAGTGTTCATTTGTGAGACTCTTCTCATCCTGAAGAGAGGAGCTCCATCTGTTTGCCTTTCTGTCCTCAGTTCCTGACACACAGGATATGTGCTCATCAAATATTGATATCATGAGAGAGAGAGTTGTGTTAAAAAGGTAATTTTGGAACTAGATTCTCCATATTTAAATGATGGTGTGCTTTTTAGAAGAGGTGTTTCTTGGATAAGACATTGAATTATTCTTTGGTTCAGTTTTGTATAGAACAGTACAAAGCATAGTAAACTAACCGTAAGATATTAAGTGAGTGGTGCATTTTTGGGCCATGCATATATTCCTTTATTAATCTGATCTAACTGTTGAAGCTATGTCTTTGTATAAAATTGTCTTTGCCTCTGTGATCACATTTTACTTGATTCTGGAGAGTTTGGGGCAGGGTGGGGGTGCGGGGACATTGAGCCTGTTCCATTCCATCCTATGAGTTGGTGGTTCCATCAAGGAAATATCTATTATAAGTTTAAGTTGGGGTTAAACTTCTTACCTCAGAATCATTAACAACAGAGCAGTTGCCAGAGTATTTGCAGAGTATTTGGTGGCAACATACATTTGAAAAGATGTCAACATGTACTGTGAAACCTCTACCGTGCTGTAAACATTACCTCGATTAAGAGGTGACTAAACAAAATAAAAATGAAGAATAACTTCTAACCTCTGTTTCACCGAGATTATCTCTCTTGGTCATCAGAATCAACCTGTTGGGACACCCATAATTCAGAGACATTCTGCAGGGGAGGGGGAGGGAGAGGGATCAAAACAAGGGCGGAAAGAGCACAAGCGACACTGCTGACAGTGCACTGGTGAATCGGTGGTGGGAATTCTACAGGGGCTACACCTGAGAAAAGAAAACAGACATTGTAAAAAATAATAATAATAATAGTAAAATAAAAATAAATAAAATTATAAAAAAGAAAACAAAACAAAATTAACCTGTTAGGTAGGCATTATTCTAGCTGTTTTGTTAATGGTTGTACATGGCAATGGTTAACGGTTAATGGTTGTTAGTGGCAAGTGTACAAATGGCAAGTGTTGTTCTTTAACTGGAACTCAAACCCCAGGCAGGCTGACTCTGGAAGAAACTCTTACAACCATCTCAGCTTTCTGCTTCTATAGAAGTCAAGCCAATGACAAACCCCACTGGTGACTTCTTGAGCATTTGGGTGTGGTCTTCTTGGAACAGGGACTATTTGTACATCAGTCCCTTTCCTTGAGAAGTGTTTGGACTAAGGCTGTATGTCAGGTGTGCCTGTCAGTTAGGTCATCTCCCATGGGACATGCTCTTGCCTTTTCCACACCAGCGTAAGCTACAGCCTCCCATAAACCACCATGAAGAACAAAATTGAGTGTCTTTGTGTTGCTCTTTGACCTAGCCCACTTTTACTGCAGAGGTCTCACTACTCAATTCTTTGCTCTTTCTTTTGACTTTTTTTTTTTTTTAACCAAAGTCTCTCCAAGGCAGAGACCATAGGGACTATGGTCTGGCGAGTGTCTCCCAGGTACTGAGTGCTGTACATGTGTCTTGTGGCTGAATCACCCTGTTACTCATAAAGTGGGAGCTATTATTTTTGCAGTTTTGCGGAAGAGAAAAACAAAAGCTCAGAGAACTTGAGTATCTTGTCCATAAATACAGAGACAGCAAGTGGGGTGAACTGGGATGCAAACCCAGGCTTCTCTGCCTCCATCACTCTGACCAGAATATCCCAAGTACTCTTTTACTACTCTGTCCCTCTCCGTGTCTAGGACAGAGTGACACGGGTATGCTATAGCTAACATCTGAGTGAGTGGATTGATGATTCAGAAAGATATTAATATTTTAGGATTTCTTTTCAAAAGTGTTAAATAAAAAAAATCCAACTGAATTAACTTTAACATCTAATCGGCTTTATTAAATGATTTATGAACTGGATAGCATCCCATGTAGCAAATAGAAAAGTGCTCTGAAAATCTACTCAGAAAGAATGGTGCTTATGGGCAGAAAAGGGGGAAGATAAGAAACGAAGTAATTCTTTCAGGCTTAGGTACCTATCTGTGTGGAATGGATAAGGGTCTTGTGATAGATTACCTGGTTTTGCTTTGAGGAATGGAAAAAAGAGAACTTCATTGATGCTCACTAGATTGCTCCCTACTGACCAGTCAGGTCTGCATTCCTGGAAGGCTGAAATGAGAGAGGGGTTAAAACAGGAGATGGATCACGGGTGAATTGGTGGTGGGCTACCCAAGGGGAATGCAAAATGTAAAAGACATAAATAACAATAAAAATATATATTATATTAAAAAAAAAACAAAAAACAGCTGTTAGTGTTCTCCCTGGTGGTCTAAGGGTTAAGTCTCAGCACTATCACCAATATGGCCTGAGTTCAATTGGCCAGGGAGCTGTCCTACAGGGCGCAGCAGACCTCTCCTGTCTCGCCTGCTGCTGCAATTCTGGAACTTCATTCTGGACTCTTTTCTTGCTTTTGGTTCTTTATTGGAAGTTGTTATCCCTTCACTTCCTGAAACAAATGCTGCCTGCAGGGGCTCCCCTGTCTGTTCAACAGAGCAGGGCACTCTTGAGGTCCAGAGCCCCAGTGATTGAGCTGAACACAGAGGAAGAGTGACAGTCAGGGCGATTCCACTGCCATCTTGTTAGATTTGATGCTTCTGTATGTGCAGCTGGAATTTGGGTCTGCCCCTTCCCACTGGCCTTACTAAAGCCACCCAGGAGCCCAGCCAATGTTAATGACTTTCTAGCTTTCCCATTCTCAGCCAGAATGGAAGCAGGGACCTAGAGGTGAAAGGTTCCCTACCCCATTATGAATTCCCTGAACCAAACTGGTCCCCATGGTGTCCTGAGGAATTATTTTCCCATTTAATATAATTGAGCAAGATTCCTCTCTGGGATCTTGCAGAGAACATTATTTCTTTAAAAATAATATGTTTGAAAGGGAATAAACACGTTTTGCTACACTGAAGGTAAGCAAAAAATGTATTTGACACCTCAGGTAGTGGGGAATTTTTTTTTTTTTTGCCCATTGCTTTCTGAATCTCTTCAATTGGAAATTGTATTTTTGCCGTATATGATTCCCAAAGGAGCTTTTCATAATTTAAATCTCCTGTTCAACTGTACATTTAAAGTAGGAGCCCTAACACTGTCCTGATTATAGCATACATGCTGGACACTACAGGATTTCTCTCCGGGAGCATTCTAATTTTATTCACTCATTATAAGCATCCTAGCAGAGGATTGCATTCTGCGCCCTGAACTGGGTGCTCCCTTCTGATGGATTGTGGCAGCCAAGGCTGTAAAAATTGGGAGAATTTCCTTTCCCATTCTCATTTATGAATTCATTTTTTTTCCTTTACCCTTTAAGGGCTAGTTTCTTCACATATTTCCACACAGAATGAAGTAGAACACATCTTTAAATGTTTAAGAAAGGAACAAAGGAGGGTAAGGAGAAAGAGGGAGGAGGGAAGGAGGGAGGGGAGAAAGAAGGAAGGAAGGGAAGGCAAACAGAAGGAGGAAGAAAATGAAGGAAGGAAAGAAGAAAGCCTTGCAGATTCAAAGAGTACAAGAGGCCTGCGTTGGCATTTATCTAAATTGCACAACAAACAAGAACAACATGAGAATAGGGTTAGTTGGAGAAAAGGAAAGAGATAATGAGGGAAAGCAGGAAAGAAGAAAGAAGGAAAGAGGGAGGAAAGGCGGGAAATAAGAAATTATGTTACTTGAAATAGGGAACTTAGATACAAAATAAATAGTTAAATCTAAATAAAGCTCACAAAATAAAAGGACCTGTTAACCTACTTGTTCTAATTCCTCAGATGATCCACTTTCTTTACTCAAGAGTTGAGGAAATCTCTACTATTGTTCCTTCCCATACTTTTGAAAAGCAGTGATTTCCTTTAAAAACCTGTTGCTGTGAACTTTATCTTTTTTTCTTTTTTTTCAGGAAATTTCAAGAAAAAGGAAAGCCAATGGATCACAGTCTTAGAAAAATTGCTTAGAAGATGTCTGTTTCCTGTGCTCTCAACACAGGGCAGAGCTGTAAGTAAATGCTCAGCACTGCATGATGAATTGGATGACTGCAGACCGGAGGCAAAAAAAATAATTGTCTCATTTTTGTGGTGATTTGCTTAACTGGTGCGACCATGCCAGAACGGCTAGCGGAAATGCTCTTGGATCTCTGGACTCCATTAATAATATTATGGATTACTCTACCCCCTTGCATTTACATGGCTCCGATGAATCAGTCTCAAGTCTTAATGAGTGGATCCCCTTTGGAACTAAACAGTCTGGGTGAAGAACAGCGGATTTTAAACCGCTCCAAAAGAGGCTGGGTTTGGAATCAAATGTTTGTCCTGGAAGAGTTTTCTGGACCTGAACCAATTCTTGTTGGCCGGGTAAGCTTCATTTTTAAGACCCCAGTTTCAGAATCTGTTTCTGGTCTTTAGATCTTTAACATCAGACTCGTCACACTCTGCACACTACTTAGCTATAGGTACTTGAGTGCAGATGGTTTGTCAGTTTGCCTGTTGATTTCTTTAGAAATAGGACTAACCTAAGGGTAGCAGTTTTAAATGCAGACAAACTGCTCTTCTAGGCTATGGCCACTGCCCCACCATTAATGATAGAATAACATTTGTGTAAGTATACACAAGTACCCTTTTCCTCCCTATCGTGCATAGAAATCTGCATGCCAGACCTTTGCTTGAGGCTATCGTACTTGGAAGAGGTATGCAATTTTGCCATTTTGAATTCCTACCACCTCCGTTTGAAGACGATATTTTGAGGTCATATTTTGCTAACTGCATGATGATTTTTTCTCCTGAATTTCTTCATTTGCTTGTTGTTTGACTCATTAACCTTGGACAGAGAAAGAGAAATTCTTGGAGTGGATGCTTGACAGGGTGCTGTGATCGCCACATCTTCTAGGAAATTAGTTCATTCATTGTCAGATGGAATCAAATGTATAGATTATAGATTCAGAATTTTAGTTTATTGCTGTGTGTGTGTGTGTGTGTGTGTGTGTGTGTGTAATTTAGTAGTATGGATTTATAGTTTTTGTTGGAAGGTTAGACAGATATTCCTTGTGTAGATGAGTGCTGTCTGTTTTCCAAAATCACACTGTGTTATTGAAAATTCTACACTTTTTCCTCAAAGCTGTTCATAAGCTGCTGTTCATTTTCACACACACCATTATCATAGGTGGAATTCCAACGGTGATCCCTCATCGGTTGATGTTTTTCTGATATGTCAGATTCAGATGTGAATCATGCCATTATTAGTCATTTCCCAAATGCAGAGAATGAAAAGAAAAACAGGAAGGGATTCCATATTGATCTTCAAGGCTTGAGTTAAGTCTTTGTGTTTCTCTAGGAACTTGTGGTTGTATTTCTGCTCCACCATACTGTTTTACAAAGCAAATTGAGTCCACCAGAGATTGTGCTTTCTCTTTTTAGATAGATCTACTTGGATGAGCGAAGCCTGGATGAGGAGATATCATGAATCACTCAATGAAGATTTGTTAAGTCTCCCTATGTGCCTGGGAGTATAAGAACTCTTTTAGGCACATCATAGGTTTGGGGGATGCATGGGGCATATCAATGAACAAAACAGTGTTCCAGCCTTCAAAGAACTCATATTCTGTCCACTACTGATTATTCATTATGCACTGAGCACTATTGTGCCAGTACTTTTTCAGCCCAATCCTATTTGACTCTAACAATAGCTGCCCCCCCATATATGTAAATGTGCATCTATGTGTACCTCTATCCACATGGACAAACGTGCGTAAAACAGGTCTACACTTTCTTTTTCATAAGTCAAAGATATAAAATCCCTGTGGGATATTTTGTATGCTTGATACAAATTAAGGTAGCAGAACTGACGAGGCTATTTATAGTCATAATGCATCCCATTACTGTGACTGTTCATATATCTCCCAGCAGAAATGTTAATGTGTCTGATGACAGGGTGCAGCCCCAGTCCCTGCTGAGGGTGTTACTCACCAGGCAGTGCGTACACCTTAATACGTTTCCAAATATGAAAACTTCTGAACTCCAAAACACAGCTGGCCCAGTGAGTTTTGAATATGGTCTTCTTGATAAGCATTGTCTTTTTTGGTAAATGTAGGAATTGAGGCTTAGATAATCAATCAAGATCAGAGAGCAGGTAAATTATTTGAGTTTGAATCTAGTTGAGAGGCCCATAGGCCACTATGTTACCCACTTTCCCCTTTTACATTTTAGTAACTGGCAAGCATGTGTTTAAACTATAGTTTGCATGCAAGAGTTACCGAATATAAAATGCAAAATCCTGATGTTCTGGCTTTCTAGATATTCAGAACTTCTTTTACCAGTCCTCAGAAAAATCATTTTCAGACCATGTGAAATTCTGGCTATACCTGCAAGCACACAGAACTAATGGATACTTTTTTATTTCTTTTAGTTGACTCAGTGTGATGGTAAATAATAAATAACCAAACATGCTGTGTCCAGAAGAACTTTCCAATTTTATATGAATAGAAAACATAATTAACATGGAGTTTGTTTTAGACTCATAGAATCTGATGATTAGAATTACCTCTATTCTTTAAATGAGAGTAGAGTGAGAGGCAAATGGATAAGCATTCTGTATCCTCTGCTGACATAGTCATACTCAGGAAATTCATGCTTCTTTGAATGACAGAAATGTTGCTGGTGAATCCTAGGATTTTGAAATGGCTCAATTGCTCCTTAATCTTTGTGAATTGACTCTCTCCCTGTTCCCTACCATGGCCAATTCCCAAACAATTATTAAATCGGGGTTAAACTTACTCCGTAAAAATTTTTCTGCGTACATTTCCAATTATACGGATTTCCCCTTTGAAAAAATTGCTCCTGAATCATTACAGTTCAGCTTTTGAGGATCTTGGGTTGTAGCAAAGCCAAAAATACATTTCAGGTGACTGCTTCATATTATGAGTCAGGCTGAGTGTGGGGATGATCCGTATCGGGGTGCCCACCGGTGCTTTACAATGTTTTATCTCTGTGCACACTCTTCCACATCCGACTCGAAACCACTTCATTGCTGAGCTTCTCCCCAGGAACTGGCTGAGAAGCTTTAGTTACTGATGAGATTACCTCCTCTTTAAAAGGCCCTCCTGTGAGTCTTCATGGTGGGGGCCTCGGGCCTGGCAGAGTGAGTTCAAGCTCAAGGGCAAAGCCAATTTTTGAGTGATTGGCTCTTTAGAGCTTCACATACACCCTTCCATCATCCATTGTCTGCTTTCACTACTTTGGTAGGCAGCTGGATGCAGAGAAAGAACTAAGCCTTAGAGATGCTCTCTCTGGAGGTTTGAATATTGACAAGGCTACTTTCTCAGTGTTAACCCAGGGAAAGTTATGTAGCGCTTTAAGACTTAGCCAAAGAAGATAAATAAGAGTATACAGGAATAGAGAAAAGAATAAAAACCTGGTGTCTGGCACATAGTAATTGTAGCCATAATTGTATTTGTATGTGTATCTGTGTGTAGTATAGGATTCTGGGTGTGTACTGAGCCCAAGTTGTGTAGGATGGAGGTGACATTTCAGTGTGTGTGAAAGGGGGATTATCCCTTAGCCTGGTGTCGTGAGGTAGAGTGGGAAGTTAGGTACCTCAGTTGCACAGAAAACCGTATAGAAAAACATGGAGATTGGGTAAAATGCTGAGCTCCCCCCCCCTTGGTCAGAAGAAAGATCAGTCTGTATATTTCCTGTTGAATTAACATGAAGTTGAGAGTCATATTCTTAGAGACACCTTCTCTGTCCCATGCTTTATAATATATAACAGTTCCTCCTTGAATATTTCAAATCCTTTAACTCTGTTAGGTATTTTCCTGATTCCTGATGCTCATTATCTAATATACTCTGTCTTCTTCATGATTTCTCTCTACTAGAGGGCAAATTCTACCAAGAGGGGTCTTACCTCCTTTGTCCTATAGTGTGTATACTCTAGGGGTTATAGGGTACAGTCAGCAAATGGGCAGTATTAAGAATAGGGAACTGCTTAGTAAATATTTTGCATGAAAAAAGGAATTCAAATTTCACCTAAATAACAAAGGAATTTCTAAAAGCAATAGGAACCCAATGAAATTGAACACAAATGGCATTTTTCAATAAAAGGGACAATAACTTACTGTCATGTCTTCTCTTTCACACTGGCATTTTAGAGACCAGCTGGGCATACATTGTTTCTGTATACTGATTTTAAAAGTCTTTCTTTGAGACAGTGATATTGATAGTGGACAAGTTAACATGTTAAAACAGTTCTTTTTTGGGGAGACTGTGGAATCTCCACCTGGAGGCTCCTTACCTGCCTGAAACGGTGCAGGGTAGTGGCTCTGTTATCTTCAATCCATCTGCAAATGTTTGTGCTTATGGCACAAAGTAGACCTTGAAACCTTCTTTCTGAATTTCTGAAAAACAGAAAGCAGCCAAAAAGACTCCATTCCTGCCTCCAGTTCTTTGTGGAACAAGGTTGTGCAGAACCTGTTTGTACTAACAATGTGAGTGTTTTGCATCACATGGAATCTCCAGCCTTAACTTTCTTTGGCAATTCTGGCAGAATAAGATGGTGCACGGGACTCTCCCCGCTGTACTAAGTTGTTCTACCCTTAAAAGAGAAAGAGAAACCCATGATGACTTTCCTAAATCTTGTAACCATGGCAAAAACACTTCATCTTTGTGGGATAATGCCTACACTCTTTAAGGAAGTCCTCTTGATCTCATCGCCAGAGACCTTCTCGGGGTCAGGAGAGTGGATGGTCACGTCGTTCCACAGATACCGATTGAGCACCTACTACCTGCTAGGCATTCTGTTTCCAGGGGATTTTCAGCTCTGAGCAGACAAAGATTCATACCCTCTGTCACGGAACGGTCTACCAGGGGGAGACAGATGTTAAGTAAACACATGAACAGATGTTGCGTTAAAACGGAAATCCGTGTTCTGAAGTGAAGGGGTATGGTTTTATGGGCGCTTAAACAGAGGACCTGGCCTGTTCTGTGGGATGCTGGCGTCCTCCCATGGAAGGAACCTGTGAACTGAGATGCCATAATTCGGGAAGCAAGATCAGGGGAGCATTTCAAAACAGGAGAATGTATGTGCAGAGTTATTTGAGGAGCTGAGAGGGTCGGAGGAAACGGAAAACAGGGTGGGATCTTTTGAATCACAGTGGAAAGACAGACAAGGATTTCTTGGAGATCTGACTTCTCTCTTTTCATCTCTGCTATGGCGTAGCTGGAAGAGACAGTCACCCAGCCTCTCTTGATCTCTGGCAGGAGTGTCCTCACTTATGGTGGTAGAGTGAACTGCAGAATTATATTTAAGATACAAATCCCTGTGGAAAGGATAAAAAATAAAGTCATGTTCAAAAACTGTGTGTTGCATCCATCAAATTTTGGCATAAGATCTTTTAGCTCTTTTTCTTTGGATCTGTGATCTGCAATTCGCGGTCCAGGTGGACAGAGATCTATCCCGAAGCCTTGCCCGTGTATAAACTCCTCTGCGTGCCTTCCTCCCCATTTCCCTCCTACCTGGGCTTCTGAGCAGTTCCTTATTTGGATATAACTCTCTTGCTGGTGATGCCACATCTATTTATAATTCTCTCCCTCCAAGGCACTGACTCATTTCTCTCTTTAAATTTGACCTTCTAACCTTCTCCCTTCTCTGTAACTTGGAAATCGTTTGGGTGGTGTTTAGTATGAAGGACACGGGATGCCAAATAATTACGCTATATTACAGTTTACGATGTCAGCGGCCGGTGAGAAAATTACACTTGACATGCCATTATTTTTGTTGGCCGTTTGCATGTTAAGAGCACTGGGCTACGCAGCCACAGCCAAATTGTGTCTTCAGCCTTGTGAGAACAATTCTCTGTCAGTTCCATGAAGCTGCTGCCTACTCAGACACAGCCTTGTGCACCAATAATTTGGCAGGAATGCAAATCAGCATCGCATCTCTCAATCTGGCCAAACAGGAAAGTTGTCTGTCTCTTGCCCACTGTCCCGGCTTAGAAAAAACAGACATATAACAGGCATGGAACTCTTGATGCTGATATAAATATGTGGAATAATAATAGTCCTGCAAATCAGCAGAAACTCTAAACACACACACAAACACACACATGTAGTGTGTTAGCTGAACTTGTACCTGAATAAAACCCTAAATCATCCCCTAATCCAGTCTTTCTATAGCCCCATATTCTCATCCTGCTAACCTCATTCTTTACCTGGCAACACAGTGAGAGTGGATAATCTCTGCTTATCTCTGTAAATGTCCTGAAAAATAAATTCACTTAGACGATTTGCAAGAAATGGCCTGCATATATTGTCAGTCCTCTTAGAATCCTCTCATCGAGGCAGATATTTTTCTCTTTTGAATGACAGTGATAGTAGTCATATATTTTATGGGCAAAAAGTCAGATTATGTAACTCTGTTTTATGAATAAATGGCAACAAGGTAGTGACATGAAAACAAAAGCAAACAGAGAATTAATAGCTTTAACAAACAGGAAGCCAAAACTCAGCGAAGAATTGAACAAATATAAATGTTGCACAACTGGGAAGTGATTCATTGCACAGTCACATAATAGAATAGTGTGAATCATTAAAAAATATTAAATTATTTATAACAAGGGAACGTGATTGCAAGAAATAGATAACAGAAGCAAGACTTCAAATGTATATGGAATGGAAGTAAAAAAAATCAGGTGTGATATAAATAGACAACCTGACACCTGTCTGTTAAGAATGTGCTCATTAAATACTAATATATTTTCAAACATTTAGAAAAATTAGGACTTTCTTACATCCATAATTCTGATCATCCATATGCAATAATTTTCAGCATTCTGCTGCTATTTTTTCCTAATTCCTTCTCTGCCACGCCACACACAATGCCAGTATACTTGATTTTAAAAAATTAATATAGGGAAAGTCCTAATCTTATCTATAATGACTACCCACTGATTTTTATATAAAGATCTGGCCAGTTGAAAACAATGTAAGATAATAAAAACAAATCCCAAATGTATTATTTTATCTAATGAATAAATGATATTCGTATAACCCACATTAAAAGCAAAATGAGTTAATTTGTCATGAATGCATCATTTCACATCAATTTGTTTATAACTACCACAAATCAGTAAAGGAGAACCTATAAGGAAGTATATGAATGTATTCAAACTTTTTGTCGCCTCTTGAAGGAAATATCAGGGTTTGTTTCCTTTGTAATTTTCTTTGACCTATCACTACTGCATTATAAAGTGTGAAAAGAAAAAAAATGATATTTTTAAAACCAATGCCCTGTTTTTATAGCAAATTTCTAGGAAACATTATTTAATGTGACACTCATTTGGTAAATAGAATCTTATTAAAATAAAACAAGTAGGGGCTCCCTGGTGGTGCAGCGATTAAGCACCATGCTGTGGAGCTGTGGGCAGCGGCAACACTAGTTCGAGGCCCAGCCAGGGAGATTCCCACATGGCACGGCAGACCTCTCCTGCCTCGCCCACTGCTCCCCTCAGCAGTGTATTTTGGTAGATCTGCCTGTTCTGCTCCCCACTCTGTCTCTGGTGAACCCTCTTGCCACCCCACGCCTCTGGCTTATATCCCAGCTCGTATGCATAAATAAATAAATCTTTAAAAAAAATAAAATAAAACAACTAAACTTCCAAGTTAAACACCTGGAGGGTCAATGTCATCAATTAATGAGTTAATCTGGTATTGATAGCTTTATTAACTATTTTTATAAACTATGAAAACAGAAAGAATAGCAGTAGTCTTGCTGTATTGCTAAATGTCTCTTAAACTACTTTACTACCATCAGGTTGACCAAATACTAACTAGAAATGAAATTTCTATTTGGTTTTTAAATGGGAAACTCTCTTTGTAGTCTTCAAATTATACAGTCAGCCTGCATATTGTTTGTAACCTTTCAATAAATAAAAAGAACCCAGAAAAGTTATTTAAGGAGTTAAGTTATTCAAGAAAGATAAAAGCAGCACAGCATTTATAGAGTTCCTTTTAGCCTGGCTACACCTGTTGTCTGTATAGAAGTTTCTTTAATATTTCAGCATTTCCATCTGTACATATTATTTCATTTATACTTCACCTAAATTCACCCCCTATGCATGCAAACTCGCATGCGCACACATGCACACCTTGGCATAATTTATTCCTGTATGTTCCTGTCCCTATCTGAGGCTGATTTTTTAAAAAAGATTTATTTATTTATGCATACAAACTGGGGTAGAGGCCAGAGGTGTGGGGTGGTGAGAGGATTCACCAGAGACAGAGTGTGGAGCAAATCAGGCAGATTGACTGAAATATACCGCTGAGGGGAGCAGCGGGTGAGGCTGGAGAGGTCTGCCGCGCCCTGTGGGAAGCTCTCTGGTCAGGGAGCTCGTGCTGCAGTGGTTGTGGATAGCTTCATAGTGCTGCGCTTAACCTGTTGCGCCACCAGGGAGGCCCTTATTATTATTATTATTATTATTATTATTATTATTATTATTATTATTATTATTATTTTGAAATAAAGACAGTCTTGTCAATATTCAAAGATCTGGCTATTCAGTAAAGATGCAGGTATGTTTGCTCATCAGCATTGGCTACCTCACTTCACATTTCACTGCATTTGGGAATCCTTTCACATATTCTGTCTGGGAGGAGGAAAATATGCTACATTCTAAGAGTTCAGAGTGAGGGTCTGCAGACTGACCACCACCCAGCAGCAGCAGCTTCACTTGGGAGCTAGTTAGAAATGCAGAATTTCACTCGCCACCTGTATCTCCTGAATTACTGAATCAGAATCTGCATTTTACCCATATGCCTAGATAATTCTTGTGCTCATTCAAGCATTACAGTGAAACATCTTTTAAGAAGTCATAAATCAATCTCAAGATAGTTCAAGTCATGCCTTTTGCTTTCTGTATCTAGCCTGGGTAATGTTTGAATACCGCTCAATTAAAGAGAAGTCAGGGGAAGCTGATGTTTGGAAGCACCCAGGACAAAATTTTGAGTAGAGGTTGCTGCTTATCTCATTTGAACCTCATGTAGTAGGTGTTGGAAATATATGCTGTGACATCAATTTGCAGATTGGACTCTTTTATTTTTAAAAAATTATTTTTGCATAGAAGCAGTGGGGTGTAGGCCAGAGATGCGGGGATGAGAGGATTCACCAGAGACAAAGTGGGGAGCAGAACAGGTGGATCTGCTGAAATACACTGCTGAGGGGAGCCACAGGCAGGAAGAGGTCTGCTGCGCCATGTGGGTCAGCTCCCTGGCCAGGTATTGAACTCAGGCTGCAGTCTGGCTATAGCTTGAGAACACTGAGAATTAACCCCTGTACCACCAGCGAAGTCCCTAGGTGGGACTCTTTTATACAGTAGTTGATGGTGGAGACGGCCAAGTGTGGACCAACCCCAAACTCAGTTAATTAAGGGAAACAGTTCCTTGCTCAGACCCATGGACGTTTTTTTTTTTTGTTTTTTTTTTTGTTATGGTATTTACCACAATGCAGCAGATGTGTTATGAAATCTGTGGAATATCAAATGTCACTGGTCACTAAGCTTCTATGGGAGACAACAGAAGAATCCAAACGAGCCTGATAAGAAGAGTTGAGGAATCTTGGGAGAACAGCAGGGAATAAAGTACTAAATGCATGTTTCTATATCTCTGTAGTCCTGAAAAAAAGGCCCAGCTGCATTCCATAATTTTTTTGTCCTGTGAATATATGGTGCAGACCTGGAAATGGATAACACTGGCCAGGGACATTTAAGTGGAGGAGAAAAGGCCCTCCCCGGTGGCGCAGCGGTTAAGCGCTGCGCTGTGGAGCTGCCGGCAGCAGCGACACGAGTTCGACGCCCGGCCGGGGAGAATCCCACATGGTGCGGCAGACCTCTCCTGCCTTGCCCGCTGCTCCCCTCAGCAGTGTATTTCTGATCTGCCTGTTCTGCTACCTGCTCTGTCTCTGGTGAACCCTCTCGCCGCCCCACGCTTCTGGCCTGCACCCCAGCTTGTATGTATAAATAAAAAAAAAAAATTAAAAAAAAAGTGGAGGATAAAAATGGTTTTAAGTTACCAGAAATAAACTAGTAATAGCTAGTAAGTGTTTACTGTATTTTAAAAACTTTCCAAGTTGTTCAATCCTCACTGCAACTTCCTGGTGAGGATACCATTGTCTCCATTGCCAGATCGGGGAAGAGTTCCTGGAGTGGAGTGGTATTTCAGAGGTTTCAGGTTAAGCAAATTAAGTGATGAAACCATAAGTCACATCCTGGCCTGTCCTTCCCAGAGTGTGTCATGTAACCATGGCAACACATGATCTCCTTTGTACCCCACACAGGAGATGTTGAGTGAGATAGCCACCCCACTTTGCCGATGAGAAAAGTGAGACTCACCAAAGTAATAACATGGGAGTTAGAACTAGATTATAAAAGGTTTATTAAGCGGCCACCAGATGATAGAGATGCCTATTAATTTCAAAGCTGCTATACTTGATCCTTGAATAGCATGGACTTGAACTCAGTGAATCTGTTTATGTGCAGATTTTCTTGTAAACAGGCAATATAAACTTACATTATCAATAAATAGAGTACTGTAAATGTATTTTCTCTCCTCATGATTTTTTAGTGATATTTTCTTTGTTTTAGTTTATTATAAAAGTGCAGTACATAATATGGCTAGCAGACAAAATATGTGTTAACCAGTTGTTTATGTTATAAGTAAGGTTTCCTGTCAATAATAGGTGGTTAAGTTAGAGTCTGAGTCTAACTAAGAGTCTCTGAGTCTAACTAAGAGTTAGACTCATGTTTTTGATTGTGTGGGGTCAATACACCTATTTCTTTGCATGCATCTCTATGTATTTTGCTAGTAAGAGACTTAAGTGGACATAAACTCCCTGAGTGAAGAAAAATGTCCTTGAGGTTTGAAACACATGGTGGGTGTTTTATTTCATTTATGGGGAAATGTGTATGTCTGGGCTGCTACCTCATACAAAGTGATTTGTGGGTTCTCCAAAGAGAGGGGCTAATACAGTATCAAACTTTTTTTTTTTTTGCTTTCTCATTTTAAAATATACATCGAAAGTGATTGTGCCCATGAAGTAAGAGAAAAATGATGTAGAAGAAGTAGTGAAGGAACATATTTTTGTTGATCCCTGGAGCTATCATGCTAGGTCCTTTCAATGTATGTACAGATGTTATTGCCTCAACTTTGCAGGTAAGAAAATTGAGACGTGTGGACCAAAGTAAACTGCCATTGGCCCGGTGACGTGGTTTTAGCTTTTTTCAGAGGTGGGCAGAGTTCTTCACTGTTCCAGGTCTGGAGCATTTAGTTAGAGAGTTTGCTGGAAATTTTCGCCAGGACTGGACAATTTTGTGGGTTGCTTTTAAACAGAGAATCACTAGAACAACAGAAAGGAGAGTGGGGCGGTTGAGTGGAATGAAAAAGGAAATCCTGTACACAGATAGGAGCTGAAAGAAGACAAAAAAACCTGCACCCTCCAGTTGCTTGAACTAATTGTGTTAATGCTGAATAATTTAGTAACAATTCCCTGTACACTTGGAAACTGAGCTGGTGGACAATATTACAGAGGCTCCAGAGGTGGGATCTATAATTAACTTAGCTTTCTGCTGTGACTTCCCTGATGCCTCTTAAAACTCAAAGAGTCTTTTTCCAAATGGATTTGTGCTTCTCTGTTTCACTTCTTCACTCCCAGTCCTTATCATGGTGACCTTCCCCTGGAGGCATCTGGTCCTGTCCTTTGCTACTGGAATGCTTTGGACACTGAGAACCCCCCGTTGCCTTTAGCAGGTTTGCTGAGGGAAAGCAATTTCGTGAAAGAACAAACATGGCTATTAAAAATGACCAAATCCTGTAACTCCTCAAAGCAATCAGACTCCCTAGCCACTCAAAGGCTTTATTTAGAATGTGGCAGGGTTATTTATACTGGAGTTTGCTTTGCTTTGATTTTTTATGTGTTTCTGAGAACTGAAAAGTATAAATGAATTTCTTATTGCACTTTGCCTTTTGTCATCCTGGCACGTGTGCATGTGAACGGTGTGTGTGTGTGTTTGTGTGTGTGTGTGTGCTTGCGTCCTATTATTTTTCTCTGAGAGGAGTGTTGCTTTGGCAGAGCTCATCCTCTGATGATGTCCCCGGCTTTGCAGGAACATTTATAATCAGCCTGTGAGATGTTTTCCGAAATCATTAGACATTTGCGATGGCTGGGCCTATTGATCATAGATACTGTTTTCGCCCTTCCTTGCCTCTTGCTTTGCTGTCATTAGACTTACACTGTAGGTCTTAGATTTTTTTACAGCTAAAACCAAATTCCACATCCCAACTAGACAATAAGGGATGCACTTCTTTTCTCCATCATACATGTTGGTAAAAAGACACAAGATGAAGGTGAAATAACAAATAGTAAACACAGAGACTTTCCTCCTACTCATTCCCCACCTCTCCATTCTCAGAACATACTAATACACATAAACAGAATGAGATGAGCATACACATCAAAGAAACACAAAGATAGGGCTATTGGGCCAAGTAGTTAGAGAATAAGGCAGAAATCCTGAATGTGGAGAGCAAATCATACAACATAAGAAAGGAGCCTACACCCAGAAACTAGGGAGAAAGTGAGACTTTCACAGGACTACAGATTTCAAGAAATATTGTGGAGGATGGAGAGGAAGAAAGGGGGGGGGGAGAGAATGCACAGGAAAAAGTCATATGGAGTGGATTTTAGGTCCACTGAGTCATTTTCACTAGGTCCAGAATAATTTTTTTAGTCCATGGGCAGATGGGCTTACATATACCTTCATGGTATTTCTGATCTCACAAGCCTGCTTTTTTTTTTTTTTTGGAAGGAACACACTTTGATACTGACACCACTTGCTTTATAACTGAGGTTGGCAGGGCAGGGCAAGAAGTCAGAACAATCTCAGTGAAGCAACAGACCTGATGATGTTTCTTCTAAACTTTTCCAGAGACACAGTTTTGGCTTTTAAAGTTACATACTTTTTTTTTTTAAGATTTATTTATTTATACATACAAGCTGGGGTATAGGCCAGAGGCGTGGGGCAGCGAGAGGGTCCACCAGAGACAGAGTGGGGAGCAGAACAGGCAGATCAGAAATACACTGCTGAGGGGAGCAGCGGGCGAGGCAGGAGAGGTCTGCCGCACCATGTGGGATTCTCCCCGGCTGGGCGTCGAACTCGCGTTGTGCGCTGCCTACAGCTCCACAGTGCAGCGCTCAACTGCTGCGCCACCAGGGAGGCCCCTAAAGTTACATACTTTCTAGCAGTTGGTGCTAGAAACCAAATCATGGCCATTTTGCCTCAAGTCACACGCAGAACACAGTAATTTAATAGCATGGCTTCAAGTGAAATCATCACAGTTCACACTTACAGACCATAGCTCCAAGGTTACAAAAGAAGTGGAGAAGTGAGAAAGGATTATGGTAAGTCCTTGGACCATTTGCATGGTCTTCCTAGAATTATGAAATGGACATTTGACACTTGGAAGAAAAACATTTTTATTAGAAATTATATTTCCAGTATAGAAACAATTTATGTGACTAATTTGAAATAATTTGAAATATCCCTAAAGAAGACTGAAGCAAATTTGCTACTTTACAAATATCTTTGAATTAAATACTTGTAATAGCTTAAAAATACATTTTGGCAAGGTAAAAGTGGAAGATATGGACAGCTGGTAATAAAGCTTTGAAAACTTCATGTCTTCCAGGGCATACAAAATCTTACTTAGCTTTTGCTTGAGCCCTGTGAGATAGGGCTATAAACATCTCCCTGACCCCCCTTGCCCAAACTGATCAAGAACCTTAGGTTCTTGGCCTCCCTGGTGGCACAATGGGTTAAGCGCAGCACTGTGGAGCTGTCGGTGGCTGCCGCTTGAGTTTGATGCCTGGCCAGGGAGATTCCCACATAGCGCAGCAGACCTCTCCTGCCTCGCCTGCTGCTCTCTCCAGTAGTGTATTTCGGTCGATTTGCCTGTTCTGCTCCCCACTCTGTCTCTGGCGAACCTTCTCACCGCCTCACACCTCTGGCCTGCACCTCAGCTTGTATGCAAAAACAAATAATTCTTTAAAAAAAAAAAAAGGAAGAGAGATATAGTTATTGTCCTAGAGTGGGCAGTGCAGTGGGGAGCTAGGATTGGAATGCCGAACTAGTATCCAAACCTAAGCTTCAACCTGCCTCCATTGTACCACCTCGCCCTCACTTGGCCCTTCTATTTCTTTGCACATGGTTATGCTCTTCTAGAATATAGACAAGTTTTATTTTTATACAATAATTCATTCTTCCATATATTTCATTGTATCATCCTAACAACCCCGAGGGCCTAGTAGGATAACAAGACAGTGTTAGACCCACACTGGAAATAAGACCTGATAACCTGGTTCAGATTTTTCTGTAAAGATCACACTGCCTGCCCAAGGTCCTTTGTGAATCACTCAGCTTTGCAGAAGGTGGGGTTTCCTCCCACCCCCCCCCCTCCCGCCCCCGTGGTACTTCCTCTCCATTAGAAAGTATGTTGAGATTGCATTTGTAGTTCAAGGTTGTTCTATAGTGCAGACCTCTTAAGACATGAACTCCTAAATCTTGCTGCATGCCTCTGTTGCAAGGCAGGTCTGGATCAGATTACCTTTTAAGTACATCATCCACTCAGGTATATATGTGACCTCTTATAAATCCAAGACTCTGATATTTCCCTGCTTAACTGGAAAATGCAGATGAGAAGTTGGATTAATAATCATCATCCTCCCAGAGGACATTATTGAATGAGCCTTTCAAAATCCTGTACAGTTTTGTGATCTCTCAATGTCACATTATCCAAGATTGTGTTCCTTAATACAGCATAGCACCCCCATGCTTCACCCATTCTAGGAAACCATCAAGGCAACAATTGTTGGAGAATATTTTGTTATTTTTGAAGAAGTCCTTTGCAGTGAAATTTTTCTGTAGGAATACTCAGTGGGCTTCGATTTGTGTGGAAGGCAGAACTGTTCTGTGACTTGGCAGTATAAATCCTGGGATACAGTTTCATCCACTGACCTGGCAGAGAAGCTTTGTGACATTTACAAAGGAACTCAGTTTGCCTGGGAACTGTTCCCAGAGATGTGCTAGGGAAGTCAAAATCTGTATCTGAAGTCTCCTCTCTCCTGAGAGAACTTTGGAGGCGGCTGAAGAAAGGATGCCTACTTTGGAATCAGACTTCGAAGAATCTTTGCAAATGCAAAATCCTCTAGCGCTGCTACTCTAAGTGGCACCAGATTCTGACTTTCTCTTTTAAAATTTTACGAAAGTGTCAGTTCAAGGGAAACTTTTCTAGTCCATCAACTAAGGGGTTAAGTTTTTGTTCTTCCTTCTCTGAAACTAAGCATTAATGCAACTGAATGAAGGTTTTCAATTTGACCTTCCTTCTTCTTAAAGGACTTTTTAAAAAAAGATTTATTTATTCTGCACACAAGAACTGGGGTGCAAGCCAGAGATGTGAGGTGGTGAGAGGATTCACCAGAGACAGAGCAGGGATCAGAACAGGTGTATCGACTGAAGTACACTGCTGAGGGGAGGAGCGGGCAAGGCAGGAGAGTTCTGCTGCGCCATGTGAGAATCTCCCTGGCAGGGATCAAGCTCGTGCTGCATCGGCTGCAGATAACGTCATAGGCTGAGACTCAACCTGTTGTGCCACCAAGGAGGTCCCAAGGATGGTTATTTTTTACTTTACAATTTATTATTGAAGGTATAAGTCTTCCTTGACTTATAATGGAACTATGTCCTGATAACCCCATTGTAAGTTAAAAATACCATTAAGTCAGAAATGCATTTAATCCACCTAACGTACCACATTATCACAGTTTAGGCTAGCTCACCTTAAATGTGGTAGAATGCCTACAATTAGACAAAATCATCTAGCACAAAACTATGTCGTTAGAAAGTGTTGTGTATCTAATGGAATATATTGAGTATATGGTGTGACTGACTGGAAGCTGTTGTCATCCTGGGAAAAACTCGTAAGTGAGACTTGAGGTGGTATGATTTCTAGTCAATGTGTGTGGCATTTGCATCAAGTTGAAAAAAATCTTCAGTGGAACTATTGTAAACCCGGGGACCATCTGTGTATTGTTTCACTTCAGCTGTATATTTTATGATCTGTTGGGGTGAGTGTTGCAACTCCAAGAGAGAGACGCATCCACATGGACACAGAGACATACATGTCACACAAAATCAGGAAAGATGCTTAGAACAGATTTCCAAAGCCATTAGCAAATACCCAGCACAACTTCTATCTTTCATGTTCAAACCACAGTGACTAGCCTGTTTTTCTCCCAGATTTATTCTCCAAGTTGGATTATTTATATTGGACATCATACCTTGCACTCTCTTATTGACCTCTGCTGGTGGAAAGTGCAGGGATGTTTCTTTTAAAATGAAAACATGGAACCTGGATGACTTGTGATAAGCAGACACTTCTGCCCTGGGGTTAGGGAAAGGTCAGCTTCAAATCCTGTCCTGACAGTCACCTGCTACAGCTTGTGACCTTCTCTGTCATCTAATCTTGTTAAGCCTCAGTTTCCTCATCTACAAGAATGACTTACAAGATTTCTTCTAGAGATTCCCCAAGCAGTCAAAGTGATATTTTAGTTCACGTAGTAGTGGCAAATGCCATGGCCATTGTTAGTATTTTAAGCAGCCCATCCACACTTCCAACTAGTTTGTCATTCCTTAATGCTCTTGTTGCCATTACCCTAGACATTAAGTTCTGTCATTCTATGGCCACAGTTTACTCATGTATGAAATGATAAGGTGGACGTCTTCAGTACTCTATGGAGCACTTTGAAATGCAACCTTCTCTTTCTCTTTAATTGTGAGACATCAAAAGTGTTCCAAGACTGAGCCTGAAGAAGGGATAAATTGCATGGAGTACAAGGGCCAGTGCTTCCTTACGTCACAGAGTAAACAAAATGATTACCTTGAAGGCCAAATGAGTGGATGGCTTGGAGATACTCATACACTTGCAAGTTCCATGACTCAGGAAGCAGTCTAATAAGTGAGACACAGGATGCTGCATGCTACATGCTACAGACCTCCTTTAGACAAGCACTGGTCACAAGGATGACTTTTCCTTGAGCTATGTGGAGTACGAATGACTCACTACAAAAACTAAATACAGTCAACCTTTGCAGAACATTCTTGGCATACGAGCATAGAATCACCACCATCATAATAATGTGAATCATATTGGAATATCAAGCCTGCGACAACTGGTAAGGAGATTGCATAAAAGAAACACAGCATTAAGACATATTTGATAAAAGCTATTACATGGCAGTAAATTAGTGCTTATTCTCTTTTGTGCCAAATTTTGAGAAAACATGATCTGCAAACTCTTAAACAGATAAAAAAATTATCTAATTTGGAGTATCTGAAATTCACTGAAGTGGAAGCTAACCTTCAATGGCAGATTTTGTAAATATTGAAGAGGAGGAACCATTAGATTCATAATTATTCAGGCGTTTTACATCCCTTCTACACATGCTTGCCTCCAAAACCCTATAGTTACTTAGACAAACAATTATTAACTTTCTACTGATGGATGATTATTGTGCTGAACATTTCTGGTAAATTTGCTTTAGATAGATCAATAGCTAATCCATTATTTAAGATCAGTTGTACCTTATACATTCAACTAAGATTTATATTGGCTGTGATTTTTATGAAAATGAGGTATTTTACAAGTTCATCACTAGACTGTAACCTAATACACTATTGCATTTTCCATTCTATGGTCCTCTCTTAAGGAAAACAGAATTTCTGATTTCTGGTACTAAAAATGATAATTATAGCTAACATTTTTAACACACTTATGCCAGCTCTCGAATGCACTCTATGGCATATCTCATTTAATGCTCACAAAATCCATCTGAGCTACCCTGTGGGATGAATACATGTCAATGTCTAGACATAAATCGACTTAATGAGGTCATATAAGATTAGCCTGTTGTTGGCAACAATAAATCTCAAAAATGTGGAGAAAAAGGAGCCCTCTTACACTGCTGGTGGGAATGCGAACTGGTCTAACCACTATGGAAAGCTGTGTGCAGGACTTTCAAATTACTTAAAAGTGAAACTACCATAAGACCCAGTGACTCTACTCCTAGGAATCTACCCAAAGGACACAAAAACATTAATTCAAAAGGAAACCTGTATTCCTATGTTTATTGTAGCACTATTCACAATAGGTAAGATATGGAAACAATTTAAATACCCAAAACAGATGACTGGATCAAGGAAATGTGGTCTATATACACAATGGAATACTACTCAGCAATCAAAAAAGATAAATTTAGGCCATTCACAGGAACATGGATGGAGCTGGAAGGGGTAATGCTCAGTGAAATAAGTCAGAAGGAATAAGAAAAATATCAGATGGTTTCACTTACAGGAGGAATATAGGGGAACCAAACAAAGGGTCAGAGAAAAGAAAAAGACAAAACTAGCAGGCAAATTATTTCTCTGGCATTCAGCAAAGGAGGGGAGAGGGAGGACTTCAAAACAAGGGAGGAAAGAGCACAGGGACTGTGGTGATGGTTCATGAGTGATGTAGTGATGGGAGATTTATGGGAATTACACCTGAGGGGAGAAATCAAATATCGTTCAAAAATGAACAATGATGTAAGAAAATTAAAAAACAGTAAGATTAGCCAGTTGTAAGTTTCTGAATCACCCCTCAAACATCAAATTTTGTCCCTAGACTTCCTGATAGTCTTTCACAAAAAAAAAAAAAAAAATCAGTTGAAGTAGTCACATTATATCATTTTATCAAATACACAGGATTTAGAAACGAATATGACATTCCACAGATTTATTTACCTTTTATTTTCAAAATCAATATAATTGATTAATGTGTTATTCTGAAGTGCTGACAAATTATTGGGTAAAAGTGGATTTATATATTTATTCAGCAGTATTTATTGGCGATATTTTCTGTGCCAAGGCCTTTTATGAGACGATTAAGACACAGGCAAGGACTCTGAATGACATAAACATTTGCTTTGAAGAAATGGTAGAAATATTCAGTCGTGGAATATTCACTCTTTAAAACAACTTTGCCTTATTTTTTTCCTATAATATTCACTTATTTTCTTAGCAACACTTCCATTATTCAGATTTTACATCACCCCTAGAGAAAAATGATCAAACCAACTGGAAATAGGAAGGGTTTTTCTCCTCATGCCTTGTAACAGAGCACATAGCTTGAAGCTAGTGCAAGTTTCTAGGCAGGAAGAGAGAGGATCAGTATGTAAATCATTATCACTGACAAGTTAAGCCTCCAGTCAAAAGCAGAATGTATAGTTTGTGTATTTACCTCAGGCTATTTGTCTCCAGGGGGCAGCTTTTTGAAAAGAAATACATACAGCAGGTTGATACCTACACACACACATATACACACACAAACTGTTTTCCTCTCATGTCTCCTTGGATTAATGGGATCATTGACAGCAGTTATCCTCAAGACTCTTGATATCTGTCTCTTTGTCCTAACCCAGAAATCTCAAGTACATGAGATGGTGTGAAAATTCCATCCAGGATGAGTTGTTCAATTTTATAAACTCCAAGTGTGCTTATTAAACATAGGGTTGGAGGTGTAAAATTATCTGAGTCAATCTTTTCACGTAGGTGGACAAGTCTACTGTCCCCTTCTGTCTTTCTCTGTTTCAATCGAGTCAATTTTCTAAATTTTAAAATTGCATATATTATGTGCCTTCACGAGATTTCTGTCATCTGCAGTTACCTGTGTGGATAAGTCTAGAATCCCTCCCTAGTCTCAGGGAATAGGAGTTGCCATAATCTCACCTTGAGGGAGTGGTTCATCTTTCCAGAACTGTTGGAAACATTAAATAAGTTGATAAGCCCTTAGAATAGTATGTGACAGTGCTCAGTAGCTATTAATTATAATAGTGATAATAAAAGCAATAATTAGTATTCACCAACAAATAACTGTTACTACTGTTACTCCTAGAATTGCTACGACTGCTGCTAAAAACACCAAAATAACTGAGTCTATGGATAGTACGTGAGAAGAAAGCATATTGAATTTTCTCAGCAACCGTGTGAGAAACTGAGATCAGAAGTGAGGAAAGGGCTCACTAAGACTTGAGGCAGAGGCTGAAAACCTGTACTGTGATGTCTGTGGTGCCCTCCTTCTATTCAGTTTTGAGCAGATTTTGGGACACAGCCAGTATTTATTATGAGAGATCTGTGTAGCTTTTTGGTCAGAACGTCTAAAACCACCTAATGCTGGTAGGTGCTAAATAAAGGCATGTTCTTTCCCACACAATATTTGGAAAATCAGTCCATTCTAAAGAGGTATATAACATGAGCTATCTTCAAGCCATGTGTGCAAGATAAGGAATTTATTAGGACTTATTTTCTGAAGGAACATTTAACTCATGCCTTTACTGTATCCCATGAGCACATTATGAACATCAGAAGTACGTGCAGAGCTGGAGGTATGTATATTTTCCCAGAGTCCCTTAAATTACTACCTGGCACTTTTTTTTTTATATCATTCATTTTTGTATAATGTTTGATTCCTCCTCTCAGGCATAGTCCTCATAAATTCCCACCCCCAAATCACCTGTGAACCGTCACCACAGTCTCTTGCTCTCTTCCCTCCCCTTTTGTGGCCCCTCTCCCTACCCCTCTCCTGCTGTGGTCTCAGTTCTTTAGTTTGCCTGCAAGTTTTCTCTTTTTTTTTCCTGACTCCTTCAGTTTCCCTGTATTCCTCCTATAAGTGAAACCAGCTGATACTTTTCTTTTTCCTTCTGACTTATTTCACCGAGCATTATCCCTTCCAGCTCCATCCATTTGCTGCAAATGGCATGAGTTTGTCTTTTTTAATTGCTGGGTAGTATTCCATCATGTCTCTAGACCACATCTTCTTGATCCAGTCATCTGTTTTGGGGCATTTAGGTTGTTTCCATCTCTTAGCTATTGTAAATAGTGCTGCAGTGAACATAGGAGTACAGGTTTTTTAATAATATCGTTGTGTTTGTCATTTTAAATAATGTCGTTGTGTCCTTTGGGTAGATTCCTAGGAGTGGAATTGCTGGGTCCTGTATACTACCTCCCACTTTATACATATTATCTCATTTAATTCTCATGATAAAACCTAAAAGTTAGGTGTTATCTCAGTTGCACAATGATAAACCGGTAGACTCCAGAAGGATATATAAAATTTCCAAAGTAGTGAACACAATTCCTTATTACTGATCTCTGACATTTCTTTATGTCATTCTGTGGTCTACTTTCCTAGGTCATGAAGCCTGTATAGAGGCAGCATATAACTTCTGTGATCATGATCCTTTTACTCAGAGATTTTTGTCTTCAGATCTAGACCTTCCATTTTAATAGGTCCAGTCTCCAAAACATGCAGTGAACTAGCAAATCTGTGGGGGAGTTGTGTTTCAGACTCAGATTCATTTGGCATGAAAAGTTAGTTAGAGCTCTTTGAGAGCAATATTTTTTCATTTGTAAAATATTTTGGTCATTTTATATTTTGGATTAAATGACATATTTGATTAAACATGAGAATTACCTGGCATAGCATCTTTCATACAGTAGGTACACAGTAAATGGTAGCTAAGCTCTTAGTATTATTTTTAAGATTTTTTTTATTTATTTACTCATACAAGAGCTGGGGTATAGGCCAGAGGTGTGAGTGGGGGGCGAGAGGATTCCTAGAGACAGAGTGGGGAGCAGAACAGGCTGATATACTGAAGTGCACTGCTGAGGGGAGCAGTGGGCGAGACAGGGAAGCTCCCTGGGCAGGGATCGAACTCAGGCCTTAGTGGATGGCGATGGTTTGATAGCACTGAGACTTAACCCCTGTGCCACCAGGGAGGTCCCCTAATCAGACTCTTGTACTTAACTGAACTACTGCAGTGTTAAGAGCTGGGGTGTAGACCAGAGGTGTGGGGTGGTGAGAGGGTTCACCAGAGACAGAGAGGGGAGCAGAACAGGCAGATCTACTGAAGTGCACTGCTGAGGGGCGCAGCGGGTGAGACAGGAGAGGTCATGTGGGTCACCTCCCTGGCCAGGGATTGACCTCATGCCACAGTGGTTGGGGATAGCTTGATAGCGCTGAGACTTAGCCCTTACACCACCAGGGATGCCCTAGTTGAACATTCTTATGTGTGTGGTGTCATATCTTCCAAGAATGTACTAGTGCTCTTTGAAGAAGTGAAAATGCTAGAACAGGCTTTTGCTTTCTTGGGCACAGGTTGACAAGAATTTTTAATTGCAGTCGTCCTCTGACAGAGGTGGCATTTGCCCCTCTCCAGGAAGTTATTGCCACTCCCTGCAGTGGCCATGAAAGAATGATGTTGTTCAGTTAGAAGACACGATTCTTCCATCCTGGATGGAACCCTTAACCCTGATGCTGTTATTTTTATCTTTGCTTCCAGGAATTGGGTTGGATGATCTGTCAGGTTCCTTCTAGCTCAAATATTCTGAACTAAGAAATAGAGAGCACACTAGTAAACATTTCTACAGGCCTTGAGTTTTGATGAATTTATCTGCAAGGATGAATTAGGTTTATTTTTCTTTGTCTCCAGGCGAAGGAGGCATATGTCTTTAAAGCTGGCTGGACTGTCTTTTCAGCATGATTTAAGAACACAGGAAACTTTCACGTAGGATTAAGATCAGTATACACCATCTGAAGTTTCCATAAATTCTTTTTGGAGGGTAAATGAATAAGAAGACCAAGGTGGATGGGTTCTATCTACTAAACTGGGCAGTTGAGCTGAAAGCTGTGAGACTGAGAGTATTTTTTTTCCTCTTTCTTTTTAATGCTTTTGTTAATTTTGATTGAATGACAATGAGAAAACATTATTAAATATGATTATAGGCATTCGGTCTGCCTCATAAGAGCTGTTCTGTTCCAATTTATCTGAAAAAGAATGAGCCATGTCAAAATTAAGAGAAAAATCAAGTCTGCTTGCTCCCAAGGACAAGTTCATCTCTGTCCTTAGAATCTGCAAAGTAGCTAATCTTTTGTGAGAAAACAGGAATTGCTATCAGTAACTTCTATAAATGCATTGTATGTAGTTTTCTTATTTTGTTTTTTCCTTCTTTCTCGATGATGGTTCAAACCTGGAACATTATCTCATTCATAATCATCTACCACCAGAAATGTTCTCCATGTGTTACAGAGGAGAATGTTTTCTTAGTATGTATCCTACAGCTAGTCCTTCTCTCATCACTTTACTCACGAGTATCTTGGTTAAGAACAGAAAGGCAAGCCTGCTTTCACACAAGTAATCATCTTTTTAGAAAGTCGATTCAGTCTTCTTAATCTCCCTGGGACCTAGCGTGAATCTTCAGAAGATGTATTTGCTGAAAGTAAGTATTGTGGGACACAATTAGGACTTCCAAAAGATTGTGGGAGAAAATAAGAACAAGAGAGGTAATATTTTGCTGCTTTTCCCAGTGGATGGTTTTAATGTGAGGAGCAAAAATGATTGCAGGATAGATAATGTGAAAAGAGAACTGAGAAACATACTTTAACACGGTGGTTTTGATAGTTCAGTGAGCATAAGAATCACACAGAGGACTTGTTAAAACCAGACGGGGGAACCCATCTTCAGCATTTCTGATTCAGTACCTCTGAGCTGGAGCATGAAAATTTGCATTTCTGACAAGTGCCCATGTGTTGTCCACGATGCTGGTCTGAAGACCACACTGTCAGTACCAGCGCTCTAATATCTGCTGAAAATAGATACTGAAAATAGTAGCTTTTGTTTAGATTGGAGAAAGCATTTTGGATTGGAATCACCAAGCTGTTTACGTTCAATTAGTCATTCCACAAATTACCCTTGGCTTATAGTAGGTGAATTAGGTGTGATGCCTTGTTGACACAGAGATGAATAAGGTTTGCCTTTCAGGAAATTGACAGTCAAATCTCAACATCCAGAGAAATCTGCTATCTCAATACAGTATCAGCAACAACCTAATGGATGTTAGTGCTGGTTGCTGTGGAGACTTAAGAAGCTCTGCCTGACTCAATTTGCACCTGGAGCCTGAAGTTGGAATATGCTTCTGGGGAGCAGAAATCTAAAATGAATTTTTAACATGGCATAGGATTTCTTAGACTGAGGGGCACTCTTTCAAACAGAAAGGAGAAAAATTAAAAGCACAAATGAGTGAAATGACAGTACAATTTAAAAATAGTACACTGTTCAGTGGAAGTAGAACATGTAATACTATTGAGACACTTGCTTCCTTCATAGCTTAATCACTCTGCACTTTCCAGGTATGAATTTTGCCTGGTATTCTTAGGATTTGTGCTTTATTGTGTATGTGATGGGGAGGGGCGTGAGGGCTAGAGATTGTGCATCTTAAGGAAAGAAGTGATGAAATTAAAGCCCTGTTATGAATAATGCCTTAATAATACATGGCATATCCTTTCTATGGCATACTATATGGTCGTGACTATGTATGTGACTGGTCTCTAAAACAGGATATAGAGTACTGATCATAGACTGCTTTCACTTGTGTACTTCTTCACATGCTTAGAATATTTCTTTGTGTATGGACATGTCCAAGCATGCAATATATAAATGGGTAACAGTAGTTGCCCCTGAAGAGAGGAATCCAAGGACAGAGGTCTGTGTGGGAAAGGAGTCTGTGCTTTGCATGCCATTTTATATGAATGGGGATTATTTTAACATGCACATATTTATTTTTGATATCCTCATATGTATTTATTACTGCTACAGGCATTAACACATCACTTTAGAGTGAAATGGCTATGATAAATATTTTAAAAAAGAGTCCAGGAGAAAGGCTGAAGGGAGGAAGGGCTTTTGTCTCTTCTTTCAATTAATGCTTTGAGTAATGTGTACAGTGAGAAAATGATGTGCTGACAGGATGTATGGAAAGGAGTAAATGAATCCAAGAGAGTTATAAGACCCACAAGTTTGCTCGAGTCATCATATACCTATAGGAGTTTATCTCTGTACCCCGAGTATGCATATTGAGAAGCTCTGTCTTCCCCACCAGAAGGTAAGATCTGGGCAGAGGATTCATTATTCTTGTTCACTGCCGTATCCCCTGCACTTCCTAAGGAGGTTATAAATGAAATCCCAAACATTTAATTCCTTGGCTCTGTTGAATTTTTATTATGTCCACCACACATTAGAGGTATAGCCCCCCTCACTTTGATGTAGAACCCAAAATAGGTTCTCTTCCTTTTGACTTCAGAGCCCCTAATAAAGTATATTGGCCTGTATCTCCTGCAAAGATGGCTCCCCAACACACACACACACACACACACA
>PVIJ01009712.1:0-65064 GCA_004024925.1 Scalopus aquaticus
GGGGGGAGATGCTGGGAGGGGGTGGGGTGGGCGTGGGAGGAGTTGGCGGGAGTCCTGGGGGTCGTGCAGAGACTTTGTGGGGGACCACTGAGGGAGTCGTCCTGCCAGCCAGCCTGGCCAGACGCAAACCCTCAACTTGGACTTCGCAGAAGCCGCCCAGGTTGTGGCTTTTCAGCCCCCGGGCAGCTGCCGCGCGCCCAGAGGAGGAGGCGTCTGCAGTCTGTGCCATCACCTGAGCTGCACCGGGCGGGGAGGATAACAATTATTGGGAGAGGTTTAAAAAAAAAATCATTATCAAATAACTACAGCTTGAAAAAGTTGGCGGGCGGGATGGAAAACACGGCCTGGATCGCGCTGTGGCTGCGGCCGCCACTCGCCGGCGCGGCGCAGTAGCCGAAAATGGAAGGAAGCACATCTGCAACGCATTTGTGTGATGCTCACCTTTGAGACCGCGCGGCTGGATGGAGGCGGTAAGTTCACGCCAAAGTAAAAACTTTAAGAGGGCTTTCCTTGGGGGACCTGCCCGGCGCGGCAGCCGCGGGGCCCAGACGCTGAGAAGGGCGCCCCCTGCCTGGCGCAGGTGGCGCAAACGCCGGGGCCATCGTGGAGATGGGGATGGGGGCCTCCTCTCCGGGCCTCAGTTTCCCCGATCTGCACATGAGGTGGCTGGATTTTAAAGGCCCTGCCAGTGGGGACATTCTGAGTCCCTTCTTGTCACATGTGATTCTCTGTGCCCCCCGACGGAGGGAGAGGGACCAGGAGGAGCCCATCCTATGGGCTGCCAGGCCGCAGACATTGCATCCCAGCCCCCACATTCCAGAGCCAATGACGCCTTCTCAGTGGGCACTTGTCTGCTCAGTGACACATCTCCCTTCTGGGACAGTCCCCTTTTCTCAGGGAGAAGGTGATCCTCCCCTCCAGCCTTCTTTGGGGCCACTTCTCACCTCTTAGGTCTTGAATACACCCCTTCTTCCCTCAGATCCCCAACATCCCTGTCTCCCCTAAAGTCCCTATAGCCTCATACTACCACCCCTCCCCCCCGCTGGAGGATGTCCTTCCCAGAGTGGTCAGTCTGTGGTCCAGCCTATCTCGTCCCTTTCCCCGCGAGTCACTTTGAAGATGACCCAAACTTCCCCACCCTCACATGGCGGGATGGTCCTGCTCCCCAGAGGCATTGGTGAGCTGGAACAAAGGCAGGTGTCTTTTAGACTCAGGCCTCTAAACAGCTGGGCCTCTGGGGTTGTCAGTTGGCAGAGGGAGGTTGGCTGTGGGGAGCTGGAAGGTTCATGAGGGAAGTGTAAGTACTCTCTTCCCAGGGGGTCCCCCTACACACACACACACAGCTCCTCTTCCAATCCCAAAGCCCACTGTCTCTACATATATTTTTATGTCCCTCCCAGCCTTGCCCACGAGGAGACAGAAAGCACTGGAAAGACTCTGCCAGGTGGAACCAGGAACACTGGCAGTCCTTGCACAGGTCAGAGTCAAGCCTCACTCAGAAATGGTGAAGATGGTGTCTGTTATCTGTATTTTATATCCCATAATAAAAAAAGTTGCAGAGCAAGGATTTGAGCAAGGACATTTGACATCAGACTCTGCGCTCTTGTCACTGCTCTGTTCTCTATCCCTTAAAGATGTTAAACAACTATTTGCCAAGGGAACGAATAGGAAAATGGATGCGTGACTTGAAAGAGTTTCACACTTGTCTCTTTCCTTCCATTCCCTGGCGCCTTGCTGTCCCTGTCTTACCCGTGGCCCCGGGCGCATGAGGTCCCCATGTGTGGCCTCACAGTGGTGGCTTGTGAACAGCAGTCTCTGTTTGGAGCTGTCTTTCTCCTTCCCTTGGGTCCCTCAGCCTCTCCCAGGCTCCTCCTGGACAGCACGCCACTGCTGGTTGTGGGGGGAGCCAGGAGCCCTCCCACCTTCACCGCCTCCTCAGGTGTCATTTTCTTACACCTCCCTTCTGCAAGATCATGATCTGAGTGATTCTGTGACCCTCTTCGGTGCTGATTTCTTTCCTGGAGCTCAAGTTCTACTCTGCTGGGTTAGTGAGGCCATTGGGATTCCACGTGAGTCATTCCCCTGAGTTTGGGTTGCACTGAGTTGTGGATCCAACGGTCTGGCTTGCTAAACCCCACCTGGCTATGGGACTCTCATCTGGTAACAAGAACAGAATGTCTCTTCTCCGTCTCTGGTCAGAGGTTGGACAGCCCAGCCCTCAGCCCTTCCTCCCTCCCTGGTTGCTGGGTGAATTTCTCCTGATTAAACCCAAGTCAGCTTTGCCTCTCTGTTTACCCATTGCATCTGTTTTCTCCATGGTCCAGACAGTGCATTGGCTGGGACAACTGGACAGAGATTCAGGGTTAGTCATATCTGGAGTGGCCTTGAACCTGGGCCGTGGACAGGCCCAGGGTGATGGTCAGGGAACTTGCAGCTGTCTGTCCTGTAGGGCATTGGCGATCAGGGGTCCAGACCTCACCTTCCCAGGGTGAGATGCAGAGTAATATTTGGTCAGAAAGGGGTGTCCCTCAGATGGTGGGTATCTGGGCACAGGAGCAGGTAGAGGGAGCAGCAGGCAGCCTGGCAGCACTGGGTGACACTTAAGTGGGGGCTCAGATGCCCGGGAGGGGTGAGGATGGCCAGGCGCAGAGAGGGCACCAGATTGCAAGGGTTGTGGACAGAGCGACAGGTTAAAGTGGGGCCCAGGGCTGGGCTATGAGGCCCAGGAGTGTGCAGATTTACTGGAACTGGGCCATAGGATTGGGTGGTGCTCATGCCACAAGGCACGTGGAGGTCTTTACCTGAGGAAGAGCAACAGTAGCACGAGGTTGGATGAGGAAGAGCCAGTTTCTAAGCAGTTTTTCTCTTTGCATTAGCCATGAACTTCTAATTCAGGGACCAAAGCAAGCCCTTAGCTCAGCAGACCCAACCGCCTCTCAGTTATCTGTTTGGTGGATAATTTGCAGTTCCTGCCACATCCCTGATTGCAGGGAGCTCAGAGCAAGAAACTCTGTCGGCCCACTTGGGAGATGGAGCCTGACAGCTGGACTTGGCTTTGGTCACTGACCACTTGAGACCTGCTCGTCCATCCCTGGACGCTGTGGCCTGAGGATGACCAAGGGCCCACCTGGGTTTGCATTTCTCCTCCACGCTTTTCCCAAGAGACGGGTTCTGGCACCAACTGTCATCAAATGGTAAACAGCCCAGCACAGTGCCCCCCATGAAGCTTGAGATAAGAGATACCCCTGTGGGGAAGGAAGAAAAAAACCTAACAGGAAGCCAAGTGGGTAAACCGTTACTGGCAGGGGTTGCGTCTCTTTCCCAGAGAGAGGGGCTGGGCCTCTGGCTCCCTGGCTGGCGCTGAGGGGCTTCGCAGAGGGCTGATCTCTGTGCACCTGAGGGTGTGGGGCTGAGGATCCCATGTCCCATGATGCTCTGGTTCCAGCGAGGTCCCTTAAGTGGCCACCCAGAGCGGCTCTGAGGGGCAGGGAGTCAGGAATCAAAATGACCAGGAGTGGGACCCTGAGGTCAGACAGGCCCTCGATGAAGCTGCCAACTGCCCGTGGGCAGTCACTTGGCCTTCCTGAGTGCCCTGCCTTTTCTAAATGTACCTCCTAAGCCGAGACCTGAGGATAAGCATGTGTGTGCCAAGGGAATGGTGTGAAGCTTCACCGAGGTAGTGCAGGTGAAAGGGTTGGCGCAGTCCCTGCCATACTGGGACCAGCCAGGAAGGGGATCTGGTCTGGCTGTGACTGAGGAACCTGGGATGGGGGCAGGGTGCTTGGTGCCTTTTGTACTCCTGGCACCTGGGGAGAAAAAACTTCTTCAAACTTCCAGAGCCATGGCATGTCTCCCGAGAACCCCACTCCCTAAGCCTGAATACCATCATATCAGAGGGAGAAGAAGGAGAGACAGAGATATTAACCATAGCTTGAGAAAGACGAAGCAAGCATTTTAAAATCAACTCACCAAGCATTGATTAAGCACCTAGTATGTGCGGGATGAGAGGCTGAAAAGCTGGCAGAGCTGCCTGGATGTGATTTCACCACTCACTGCTTGGTGGGTGGCTGGGGCTGGAAAAGGGTGACTAGAATACAGTCTTTGATGGGGGGTGAATAAGGGGTCATTCATTCAGGGGGAAGGTGAAAGATCTAGGCCCAGGAGGTGCCTGGAGGGACCAGGAAGGAGAAGGAGTTCTAGGTAAAGGGGCTAGAGCCAGAGGCTCAGAGAAGCAGGGGAGGGGGGAGAGAAAAGAGGGGGACGCCCAGGGCCAGGGCCCCCAGTTGTCCTCCCCTGGAGGTGGAGGACAGGAAATGAAAGCCAGTGACTCACACTGCCTCGCTCAACCTGAATAGCTGTGCAAACAGGCTGAGGGGGCTTCCAGGCCTAACCTTTGTGCCTCTCATTCTCCCCTCTCCCCCTTCTACCTGCCAAGGTCTCTTCTGATCCCCAATCTGCAAGAATGTGCACCCTCTGTTAGAAGACATCCCCAGCAAGCCCCAGAGTCCCAGACCTGTGAGGAGTGGGACATGGGACACAGGATCGGGTCATCCAGTCTCTAGCTCCTAGGTGACCTCCGAGCTCCACGGAAGAGCTGACTCCATGGAGAGGAGGCTTGCCCTTGGCTCTAGCCCTGGCTCCCGCTCACCTGTCTGTCCTCCCTGTGGGTCCCTTCAGTCATTCATCCAGCCTCTGGACCACTAGCATTCGCCCCGGGGCACCCACCCATGTCCCTTGCTCCTGGATGTCCCCAAGCATGCCCAACTCTCCATGTCGCAAACTCAACTCTTTCTCCTCTCAGCAAATATCATCACCCCCACCTAATTGCTCAAGCCAGAAAAGGGAATCATTCTGGACACCGCCCTCTCCCTCACCTTACCCTCCCAAATTGACCTCGCACTGTGTAGAGTCCAGGTCCAAAATATGACCTTGATCCAACTACTACTCCCCATCCCTGGGCCACCACCCATCTCACCTGCCACCATCCAGTGTCAGGACACCTGTGGCAGCAATAGGCTGACTCTACCTTCCATTCAGTCTCCACTCACCTGTCAGAGTGATAAAAAAAAATGTCTATCAGATCGTGTTTCTCCATGCTTAGAACTTTGTAATGGCTTTTCAATTAAGATGAAATCTAAGTGCTAGAAAGTGCCAGCAAAACCTTTCATGAAATATATACTTACCTGGTTTTATATCCCATCTTATCCTATCTGACTGTAAGCTCTATGAGGGCAAGGACAGGGCCATTTTACTTTCTTCTCAGTTCATAATGCCTGGCACATAGTAGGCACTTAGTAACTATTTGGGGAGATCTAGCTCTTTTACAGACATGGCTCCCTCCTACGCTCACTTACCCCACAGCTTTTCACCCAGCCCTGCTCTAGTCCAAGTCTCACACTGGTTTGGGGAAACCAAGAGGAATCAGAGGGTTGTCCCAGGCCTGCTGGTGTACCCAGGCCAGGAGTTGGTGACACAGAGTGCTCAGCTCAAGTGATGGTGCTGTGTCCACTGGAATTGGCCTGTCTACCCGGCTCTGGTAGATTAGTACTGGCTTAGGGTCAGGAATCCAGGGCAGCACATAGGATCTCCAGAGAGAATACAGATTTGTGCTGAGATAGTGCTAGAAAATGCCATTTCATCTTGGTGCAATTTAAAACATCTTTGAAATCCACTTTCCTTCCTCCCTCCCACTCCAATTGCAGCAGGAATTAAGTGCCAAATGAAAGAACGCATGCAACTCAACAATAACAACAAAAACAAACAACCCAATTAAAAAATGGGCAGAAGATCTGAATAGACACATCTCCAAACAAGACATACAGATGGGCAACAGGCACATGAAAAATGCTTATTGTCGTGTGTTATTAGAGAAATGCAAGGCAACAATCACAATGAGTTATCACCCACCCCTGTGAGAATGGCCCATATCAAAAATAGAATCAAATGTTGGCAAGGATGTGGTGAAAAAGGACTCTCATCCACTGCTGGTGGGGACATAAGTTGGTACAGCCTCTTTGGAAAACGGTATGGAGAGTTCTAGAGGAAATAAAATTGAAATTCTGTATGATTCAGCAATACCTCTATTAGGTATTTTTCCTAAAACTATGAAAACTCCAATTGAGATTTGTGTCCTCCTATGTACATAGCAGCACTGTCTGCTGTTGCCAAGTCATGGAACCAACTTCAGTGCACTTCAACAGGTGACTGGATAAAGAAATTACAGAGTGTGTAGTCAATGGAATACAACACAGCTGTGAAAAAAGAATGAAATAGTGATTTGGGGACAAAATGAATGGACCTCCAGGTATTACGTTAAGTGAAATAAATCAGAGAGTGAAAGATAACAGATGGTTTCACTCATCTGTGGAATACAAATAACCAAAAATCATATGCAGGCAAATACAGCAGGAACAAATATTGGACTTAGTGAAATAATTTAATGGCCACCAGAAGGAACAGGAGGGAAGGGAGAGGGGCTTGAAGGGGGGGGGTTATTGGCACGGGTGGTTTGGTGGAGGGTGAGCGGAACATGTGCACATGAGGAAGAGACAAATATAACCACAAAATAAAAACGAAATTAAAAAGAGAAAAAAAAGCATAGTGAGAGATCTTGTCATACCTGCAAGAATGGCTTACATAAAAGAGACTAGTAGTAGTAAGTGTTGGTGAGGTTGTGGAGAGAAAGGAACCATCGTACCATTGATGGGAATGCAAATTAGTGCAACTGTTTTTGGAAAACAGTATGAAGCTTCCTTGAAGAAACAAACAGCAACAAAAATACCCCACTAAAAATAGAGCTACTAACTGACCCAGCAGTCCCATTTCGGTGTATCTATTTGAAGGAAGGATCTGGTGGGGGCAGTGAGGCAAACTACGTGCACCCCATGGAGTCCGACCAGCTGACTCCCCAGTGGTTGTAACTTTGCCTCAGTTTCCTCATCCAAAAAAGATGCAGAGAACTCAACTTCTCAGATATATGTGTGAGGGACGAGAAATATGGAGGGGGAGGGGGAAGAGTGAGGGCAGAAGAATGTCTGGTAGAGGCAACAGTTGGGAAGACTGGTCAGAGGTCAAAGTGGCCATCCCAAAGCCAAGGCCTTTCTCTGCTTATAACCCTCACGAGGTTTCCCTGTGATGTAGGGAGAGAAGGCCAGAGGCCAGGCCCCGCAGGTTCACGTAGACGGAGGTGAGGCATTTAGATGTTGCCTCAAGTGTAGTGGGAAGCTCGTAGAGGGTTCTAGACAGATGTGACTTACATTGGGGGAGAATGGGATGATTCAAGAAGCTGAAGACAGGAATGGGCTCCTGAGAGACTGCAGAACAGTGTTCTCTCGTTCTCTTTTTCAGTGCCCACTGTGTGCCAGGCTGGGCCAGCGATGGCAGAGGGGGCACTGATGTGAGTGAAGCAGACAGGCCCCTACCTTCTCGGTGCATGGCCTGGAGGGGACGATGACATGGTTCAACAATCACACCGACATGCCACGCTGACCGGTGCTGGTCAGGGCGGATCACCCACCCCTGGGCAGGAGGGAGGGCTTCCTGAAGGATGGATTTTGGCAGGATCTAAATAATGAGTGAACTGATTGACCAGGTACAAGAAAAGCAGGATAGAGAAGTTGTCCAGAGAACTGGAGGTGAGAGAGGACAGGAACTCCGTGGAGCTGAAGTAGGCTGGGGTCGTCGGGAGTTAGGGGAGCACTGTGGCCTGGAGCTGACGAGGCCCAGGTGGCAGCAGGGCTCCTGGAAATCACACCAGGCCAGGTTCAGGACCTCTGTCTTGTCCTGGGAAGGCACAGAAGGGCTTTGAACCAAAGAAAGGGGCCTTGACTGAAGGTGTGTGTGTGTGCGCGCACACGTGTGCGCACGCTGTGTTGTTTTAAGATATAATTGACATATCACTTTATATTAGTTTCAGGTAGATAGCATGAGTCATTATTTGTGTATCTTGTGAAATGACCACAATAAGTCTGGTTCACACCCATCACCATATATTGTTATAGACATTTTTTTTCTCGTGATGAGAACTATTAAGATCTGCTCTCTCCACATCCTTCACATGGACAGCACAGTGTGACTATGGACAGCACACCCATGGCTTATTTATATCAAAGCTGGGAGGTGGTACTTTTTAGCCCCTTCTCCCATTTTGCCCCCTCTCCTCCCGCTCCACAGTTGTGGCTTACACAGGATGTCAGCAGCAGCCTGAGCCCAGCCTGAGTGAGAGGAGTCGCTGACCCTCTCAAGTGGGGACCTAGACCGCCAGGCTCCCAGCAGGGCCATGGGAAAGGCATGGCCCCAGGGCTGGTGTGTGCTGGCCTGGCAGGATCCACGGGCATGGCCCCAGGGGGCCCGGGAGCCGCCCAGCCTTCTGGCATGAAGGCGCCAAGTAATGTGAGTTATTCCTTCTACACCTACAGCAATCGAAGCCTTTGGTCTTGATAAGTAGGTTATGTTGATTCATGGTCTTGGACTTCAAGTCACAAAACCACAGTCTGGCTGGGGTATTTCACCGGGGAGTGAGGAGCTATCTGGCCAGGATGCAGCCACGCATCTTCCCGGTCTTAATCACAGGAAGCTCCGGCAAGCTGGCTGTGCTCACCTGGCCTGAGAGAATGCCTTTTTGCTATTTGTTTTTTGGGTGTGGACATATTTGCATGCAAAAAGCAGGATCTGGGGGAGCGGGCTGGGTAGGGATGTGGAGACCTCCTATTCCCAAGAGGCCCTAGAATATTATTGCTGTTTTTTTAAAATAACACCTTCCTTGGGATTTAATTCACATATCATGCAGCTTGCTCATTTAAGGTTTGCAGTTTAATGGTTTTCAGTATATTCAGAGTTGAGCAGTCATTGCCACACTTCGTCACCCCAAAGAGAAAGCCTGTATCCATTAGCAGTCGCTCCCCCTTCTCCACCCTGACAACCACTAACCTACGCTGACTCTAGAAATGTTCTTGTTTTGGACATTTCATATGTTGGAGTCCTGTGCTTTGTGGCCCTTTGAGACGGGCTTCCTTCACGTGGCACAGGTCCAAGGTCATCCGCGCTGTTGTCATTTTCCTTTAGTGCTGAATACTATTCCATGGTGTGGGTGCATCACACTGATGGTTTCACTTATCTGGGGAATATAAATAACAAAAAAATATACCTGCAAAGTTTAACCAGACCAATTCTTAGGCTCTGTGAAAAATATACTGTTTACCAGAGAGAATCGGGGTCCGGGGGGAGAGGACAGTGGATAAAGGGGTGCAGGGCATTGACATGGGAGGTTTTGTGGAGGGTGGGTGAAGTATGTGCACATACACAGGAGCAAAAAGGTCACCCCAAAGTTATACAGACATGTGAATGACTGAAAAATTAATTAAACAAAACCCCCAAACAGGAGTCCTATCTGAATCTTGTGACTCTGCGCTGCCAGCCTCAGGGGTCGAGCGGCCAGTTGCCTGCCTGGCCACCTCACTCAGAGTCCTGCCCTGGGATGGTTCAGCTGCACAGATGAGGGTTTTGGTGTTAGTGAACCTTGGGCCTTAAGCCCTGTGCCCTTTAGCTATGGAAGATACCCCAAATCTTTCTGTTGCCTAGACTAGCTCCAGTTGGCTTTCTATCACTCATCACCACGGGTGGGGGGTGGCATTCACTGAGCCCATTACAGGTGGAGCTCCGTGCTGTGAGTGTCCCTCCAGGGGGTCATACTGTGCAGCCTAAAGCCTCTCTGGGCTGGACACGTAGAACGAGGAGTCATCTGAGGCAGTGGGGAGTTGAGCCATTGAGTTGGACGAGATCTGAAGGGGGCAAAATTTAGTACCAGTCTTCCAGATGCACCTGTCCCAGGGCACCTACCATCTCTGTGGAGCTTCTCAGTCCTTGCCACAGCTTAGAAGGACAGTGACCATTTATTTTAAAAAAAGACTGATGGCTGGCCCCCACCTCAGATCAGTGAATCAGTGTCCCCACGGATGGGGCCTGAGCACCAGCATTTTATCAAGCCTCCCGGATGATTCTCACATGCAGTCAGGGGATGCAGGAAGCAGAGAGCCTGCTGGATTTGAAGCTGTAGTGTGGCCCTGGTTCAGGACTGGTGGGGTAGGGGAGTGGGTGGGCACAAGGAAGATGCAGAAGGTGTACCCGCTGTGAGGGGGGGTGCAGTGCAGCGAGGAGCATCCCAGTCCTGAAATGGTAACTCGAGGACAAAGCAGAGCAGCCCGTCATTAACCACTGGGCACGAGTTGCCCACTCTCTCTCTGTGGAAGATCCAAGAACTGGATCCCTGATGGCACAAACTGTGTCTGGACCAGTGTATTGGGATAAAAATCCACATAAGAACTAGCACCAGGTTCCCTTTAGAAGTGAATCTTCTTGTTCAGGAAAATTGATTAGACGCTCCAGGGAAGAAAAGAAGACCACAGGGGCTGGGCACTTTGGTGCTTTGACAATTGGTAGGATTTGGGGGCGGGGTGGAAGGAGGAAGGAGAAGGGGGTACGCCAAGGCAGGAATGGTGGAAAGACATCTCTGGAGACAAATCTGGAGATTTAATAGGTTCCTGTAATTGCAAAGCAGATCTCTCTGCCTCTCCGACTGTCAGTAAACCTTCTACCCACACAAATGCCTGGTGTGAGTGGGTTTGGTATGGAAAGTAAGGAAAAGGATTTCCACATCTGGGTGGCTGGTGGGGAACTGAGACATCTTGAGTAGGAGGCTGAGCCCATCCCCAAGCTGAAATTCAGAGGAAGCAGGGCTCTGGGTCACAGGGAACCCGAGATGCGACGAGTCACCTCTAGGTGAAGACCTGAGACACCTCGGGAGGAGTTCATGGGCTTCCGGTGTTCGCCCTCTGCGGTGAGCTGAGTCCTCCTCACTCAGCCTCGCTAGTCAGCACGACCTGACGCGCAGACCCCAGCTTGCAACATGGGGCATGAGTCTCTGGACACCTCAATCTGGAGGAGCAGGGCCCCCTTGGATTTTGACTCTTGTGGGGCCCACAGAAGCCCAGCTGGTGGGATGGAGTGGCCCCATTCATCAGAGGAGTTCCTGGGGAACTTCCCTCCCTGGCTCATGTCAGTGGGGACGAACTTGACCTCTACTCAGTGCTACTCAGGAAACTGCTTGGTTCCCTGCCTTCTGCTCTGCAGGTGTCCCTGACAGAAATGGCGAGGTTTCAGTCCTGAGACACACATCAGTGTGGGTGAGAGTAGTGGGAAGCTCCCAATTTACTTCCCGGGAAGTGCTTTCCCGCTGGATTTGCCTATAACCCCACAGGAGCTGGAACAGCAGACGATACCCAGCCCTCTGCATTCCCTTTGCACAGACAGAAGCCGAGCAGGTCATCGCTGGCCCGGGGGGTCCAGACAGGGGTGGGTGCAGGCACAGTGGTGCCCTCCTTGGTAAGTTCTCTCCCTCTAAGGATTGACATGCGGGGGTGAGGAAAGGCATGGAGGGCCACATTGCTTTGCTGTCAGCGTGGCTTTGAGACACCTCTGAGAAGTGGCATCTGTCTGCCCAGGCAAGGCCTCTTGGCACTGTGTGTGCCGCCACCAATGATCTGGAAGATTCCTCTGTGGTCTGCAGGTGGCTCAGAGGGCTGAGAGAAGCATACAGTGAAAGGCTCCGAGGGAAGCAATGTCTCCACAAAGCTTAGAGTCTATGACCCCCTCCTCATGCAGGGGCCCAGGCCCGCATTACTGCTCTAGCTACATGGAGGTCTCAGATGCCATTGCAGCAGGCCATGCCTCCCCCAGAGGGAATAGGGGGAGCCTGCCAGGGTTATGAACTTGTCCAGCTTCTTGTTTAAGAACTTTTAAGCTCTTCTCTCATCAGGCCCTTATTGCCATCCTCAGCTTGGGGGCGCCCGGTGGCCTATCCCTGGCCCATGGTGCTCCCTTTCTTGGGGCGGGGGAATTAGGGCTGGGAACAGCATCCTGCTGTCTTTCTAGAGATATTCCACCTCAGCCAGACTTTCCTTTTCTTTTTCTTTGTTGTCATGGTGATAGCTGTTGACCTGCCTTGGCAGTCCAGGTAATGTGGATGCACCGGAAATCACAAATTCCTTGGAGGAAGTGAGAGGGGCCACAAAGGAAGGGGTGGGAGAGATATTCTTCACAGAGAAAAGTGAGTGTATGGCAGAATCCCTACTCCCTGCCCCGCACACCCACTCCCACCCGGGGATTCAGGGGTACAGGGCACAGGGAACCCACCCACCGCTTGTTCCTTCTCAGAGGGGTGCCAGGACTTGTTTCTCTTTGCCCCGTCCCAGCTTTGGGGTTCTAGTCTGCAAGATGGCAGCTTCCCTTTTGAGGGAATTATTCCTGCTCATGCTTTGTTCCCTGATTCCCGACACCACCCTCAAATGTTTGCCAATGTCCTTTACAGAGATGGCTAAAACCACGAACCATCCCAAGCCCCACCCTCAGAAATGCCTATCTCCTTCCACCCGAGGGTGGCATCATTGGCAGTAGCCATGAGACTGGAACTCACTGGCTTTGCTTCTTTGGAGATGAGCTTAACTTCTGGGTGTCTCGGTTTCTCTTCTGCAGCGTGGGGTGTTGTTATTCACCTAGCTCGGGAGGAGGGGGCTGCTTGAGCTTAAGACAGGTGGGCGGTGTCCTGAGTCCTGCTCTTGAGGGCTGCCCTTCCGCCCGCTGGATGAGACTTGCCAGACATGGTAACGGTGGCTCTGATGTCGCTCCTTTCCCTAGAGCCTTCGTGGGAGGAGGTGCTGCTGTGCCTAGTGCCCTGTCCCGGGGCCCCATTGTGGGGCCCTTGAGGCACTGTCTTCGAGGAGGTGGCGACGGCTCCATCGATCTGCTCAGCTCCCTAAGAGAGCAGCAGCCTCTCCGCCTGCGAGTCGGAGAAGTTGAGAGAGAAAACGTGGAACCAAAATAGCTCTTTTCCATAAACAAAGCTGCTTTTCGTTGGGGGAATGTAAACAGGCAGATGCATTAGGAGACGGTGCCATCCGGCAGAGCGGTGGGGGAGGCGACGGCGGGAGGCCTGAGGCCTGGGCTGCCGGCATCTCCGTTGCCCCTGGCCAAGCAGGAGGCTGGACAGAGAGCCGCTCCAGGGCTCAGGGAGGAGGGCAGAGGGGATGCCCCTCTTGGGGTCTCCCAGCGCCATGTCTCTCCTATGAGTCCCATTCTGACGGGATATGGGGCCTCTCCTCATGCTGTGTACGGTCTCCCAGGAGCTCAGATTGTCCCCTGGAGTGGGGGAAGCAGGGATTTCTGGCCCCGGGTACGTGGTGTGCAGCCTGGCATCCAGCAGGCACAAGGGAATATGATCGTTTCTGTCTGCCAGTGTCCCAGCCCTGGCGCAGGACCCGGAACCCCAGAACCTCTCTGCACCCCACCCTCTATTACTAGTACATTTGCTTGCTTTGTATTTGGTTATCCTGTCACGCCAATCAGCCTCAGATGCCTTAAATGTGCCTTCCGTTGAGGAGGTACGAAGACTCATCATGTGTAAATAAGGATTCCTAAGTGGGGCATCCATGGGCGGGGGAGCAGAGGAGATGAGCAGGACAGTGAGTGAGAGTGAAAGGGTATGTGAGCTGGTCTACTCCCTGTGGGTGGTCAGGGGCTTGTGGTTGCCCAGCCTCGGGGGTGCCGAGTACCCATAGAGACCCCTTTGCTTGGCTCACACAGTTCTGAGGGCTTCTGGGGAATAGGTTCATTTTGGGGTTTGCAGTTGTGGCTTTACTGAGACCATAGAAGCTATTTTTGGCAAAGGATTGGTGGTCTAGTCTAAGAGCTGCTGAACTGTGCTCTGGGAGAGGCTGTCAAAAAGCAGTAGATGTTTCTGGATCCAGATGGGATGTTGACTATCTTGTGGAACCTGCCCTGGGCTACGTATGAGTGAGATGTGACTAAACCCCATTTACAAACAAGAAAACAAGGCCTGGAGCAGTGAGAGGGCCCAGATCCAAAGGCAGAGCTAAAACCCAACCCCCCAGACATCCGTGCTCCGTGACATTCTTTACCATCAGGATGTCAATGGACCAGAGAAACCTAGGATATGACCTCCGCTTGTAGGGCGCAAGCACAAGTCCAGGGATAGCAAATGACTTCCCCAAGATGATGGAGCAAAAATCAGGGTGGAACTGGGACTGCTGCCTCATCTACCAGTGGAGAGGCCAAGACCCTGTTCACTGCATGGCTGCTTGCTGTGGACTTATGAACGTGGGCAAGGGTGAGCCTGGGCACCGGACAGAAGGCAGGTGCCTAGAGAGGGCCAGAATGAGCTGTAGGGGAGGGCAGGGGCTGGGTGCCTCCCTGCCCAGAAATGAAAGGCGTCCAGGGATGCTTGGACTGGGGCAGTGTCCCCTCACCCCTGAAATGGAACGATGACCATGTCTGCCACTTAGGAAGGTGTGAGCATCCACTGGCCCAGCCCGGGGCCAGGGAAAGCCGGCCCCTGCTCTTGTGTGTCTGAGGCGGCTGGGCGACTCCCTCTTCCCTAGTTGAAGGTGCTGATGCTTTCCTGTGAAGACAGTTCTTAGAAAACAGCCCCTGGCAGAGGGAGTGTGACCATTCTGCTAACAGTCACAGGACTGGCAGTGGGCGCCTGGCTGAGGGCAATGTGGCTGCGGCTCCCGCAGGGGGGGCTCTGCGCCTGAGGGAGGGGACTTGGCTGCAGGCGGGAGGTGGGGCCTGGGCCACGGTCTTAACAGGGGGGGGGCAGGTGTGGTGTTGAGGACTTGGTGGGGGACAGCTGAGGGCACTGGAAAACTGGGGACCCACAAGGGACCATGAAGGGAGACCGGGAGAGGCCAAGGTGGGGGTGGGGGATTCTGGAGAAAGGAGATGAGCCAGGAGGCAGGATTAGGGGAGACGCATTTGGGGTGCAGAGGGAGGAAGGAGTTTGAATCCTTGAGCTGGACTCAGGACTCAGGAAAAGCATTGGTTGAAGTGCCCCCTGGGGAGGATGCCCAAGTGACCCCAAAGTTCTGATCAAGAGCAGATTGGTGTCCCTGCTGGTGTCCCAGCAGGAGGACATGGGACCAGCGGGGGTCCTCTAAGGGCTCAAATCCCACAGGGACCCCAAATTCCCATGTGAACTTTCCTTACTTGTGTAGCCTGTCAAGGACCCCTCCTCATCCCAGTCTTCCCAGCTTGGCGCCCAAAGCTGGGGAGTCTACTCTCAAATGTCCCCAGACCCAGCCACCCCCTTTAGCTGTTGTAACCCTCTGACAATTATCTGGCCTTCTGCTCATGCTCTGTGCCTCCTGCCTTTCCCTACTCACTCTTAGTACTCTCCACTAGCTTCTTGCTGCCAGATGGTGCCTAAGAGGGGGCTTAGAGCACCCAGGTATACTTGGGACGCCCACGGTCAAAGACCTTCTGTGGGTCCCCAGTGCCTACTCAAAGGAATCAACATTCTGGGTCTCTGACCACAAGGCCCAGCAGGAGCCAAGTCTGTGTGTTACCCTCACAGCCCGCATTCCGTGTCCTTCTCCACACTCTCCCCCTTTCTCGGGGCCCTCCTGCCCACTCATCTTCAGGGGTGGGAAGCCTCGGCACTCTTCCCCACTTGTCCTCCAGGGGCTCTTGCCAGGCCCAAACAGATCCTCTTTTCCAGAACATTTCGGAGGCCTGAGTGTAGGGCTGGGGTGAGAGATCAGGACAGGGTGGGGGCTGCATCTCAGCCTGGACCCACTCAGCATAGGCACCAGTGGCTTCTGGGGGATCTCTGATCACTCATCTTCCACCTTTGAAAGTCAGGGTCAGTGGCCCAGTCATGCGCCGTGAGAGCTGGCGGTGGGAGCTCTGCGTTGCTCTGTGTGCTTGGCAGCCCTCCTCAGGAACCCACCACCCACTGCACCTCCACCCTCCCTTTTGCTTCCTAAAGGGGTGTTTGGAATTCAGACGAAAACTTGGGCCCGGGCTGACTTGCCTCACAGATTCCAAGTCCTCACCATTTCTCTGGTCTGCAGCAGAGAGCCTCCCCTGGCTCTTTGGAAAAGTCGCCATGATGGGCTGGGGGCCAGTGCCCCTCTGAGGACCCACACGCTTGCCCACCCCCGGGGCAGTGGGAACGTGGTCAGGGCCATGATTCACAGCTGCTGTTTCCATGAGGTCATCTGAGGCCTCCTCCTGCCACAGGGCTGGGTTAGGTGGGGGCTGGCCGGGTGGGACGGGGTGGGCTGGTCCTCCCCTCTCCCAGGCGGGCAGGAGGAAGGCGGGAATCAGGAAGGCGGGCTATCTATCTCTGCCACCATCTAATTACCCAGAGAGGTAATTGCTCTGGGTTTTCTCTGACACCTTGAGATTTCTCTCCCGGGCCTTCCGTGGTGAAGCCAAAATAACCCTAAGGAGGCTGCAGGCCCCAAGACAGTGCCTATTGCTAAACCCCAACAGCTCCCGCCAGCCCCGCCGCGACGTGCCCGAGCTTTGAGACAGCGTGAGTTTATGACAGGTCCCATTATGTCTCTTGCACAAGCCCTGAGTGTTGAAATACCCAACGGATGATGACAGTGTTGAAATAACCTGTCGTCTCAGCACTTTCCCCGTCATTAGCCAGATGTTCCAGCCCTCAGAAGCGTTTGCAGCCTTTCGCAGGGAGGGAGGGGGGCTGGATTCAAGCGCCGGGACCTGGGTGGGAGGATGGGGCGGGGGCCTGGTGTCCCCAGAGAGCTGGGCAGGGGTGGTTTGGCCTTGGAGGAATGTAAGAACAGGTAGAAGGGGGAGTCCGGGGCCTCCAGCTGGAGGGGAAGCTGGCCCCCGTGGTCCCTCGGTCCTAGAGTTCCACAGCCACCTTGGGAGAACCCTGTTTGTGCTCAGCAAGGGGCTACGTCTGGGAAGAGGCTCTCCTTCAGGCCTCATGAGCAGGCATCTGTGCCCTACTGTGCTTAGTGGGGCTCAGAGAGGTGAGTGACATTCTGAGACACCTCCCCTCAACCCCACCAGGAAGAGATGAGCCTTGTCTTGAGTTGGGCCTGTGACCGTGAGGCCTGTGTGCCTGTCATGCCACCTCCCCACCACCACCCTACAGTGAGCTTCAGGGACCCACACTCTGACCAAAGGAGAGGCTAATGGTGGGACAAGCAGGCCAGATGTGCTCCTAGAGGTTTCCAGAATCAGACTCCCAACCTGGGTTTGCATCCCAGCTCCATTCTTTCCTCTGTGATATTAGACAACATTTTACCTCTCTGTGCCTGGGTTTCCTCATCTACAAAATGGAAACGAATGGACCCACCCGTGCTTGTTTTATTCCCACTTCTACCCTTTACGCCACTGTGAAGGAATTTTCTTGTAGTTGTCAAATAACACATGCTCCTTTGATAAGCATTAGGGGGCGCGGAGGAGAGGCTGAACTCCTACATGCATTGTTGACTTGGGGAATCGAGTGGAGGAGTTTGCAACTAATAATTGAGCCCCAAGGGCTGCAGTTGCTGTAAGGACACAACTGGGCAAAGGTAGGGGAGACAAAGTTTATCATTAATGCCTTCGCCTTTCTCCTGCTTTTGGAACTTTTGTCCCCAGGTTCTTTCTCCCTTTCAGCAAAAGACTAGCTATCAGTCATTCACATCTCAGTAAGAATGAGTTTCCTGGGAGCCTGGCTTCTCTGGAATCCAGGGACTGGGTTTGAGCCACATCTCCCGGCCAAGGCATCTCTGTGCACCCTGTAAATGATAGTGCTGCCATCTTCAGGCTGCCTGGACCTTGCCCGGCTCAGGCTCAGTCCTGCCTGTCCTCGTTTGCTGGGAGTACCAGGGCAGCTTCCTGCCCCAGCTCCCCTCCAGGAGAGGATGTCACGGGCAGACCCACTGCTGGGTCTGGAGGGTTAACTGTAGGTGCTATTTGGTTTTGTTACCCAGCAAATGTTGGTGAGGAGGCCTGTTTTAATGGGTCTGCATGTCACCTCCTCTGTTGCCACCTCCCTGACGGGCTACCATCATCTCTCTCCTGTCAGCTGGATGCCTCCTAACAAGTCCCCCACTGACCAGGCAGACAGTGATTCTTTAAAGTCAGATCAAAAAACAGCTCCCTCACCCTCTGCTTGAAACTTTCCATTGTGTCTTTCCATTGCACATAAAATGAAATTCAGACTCCTCATCTCGGCCCCGCCCTCCCTCTGGCCCAAGGCTGCCCCAGGACTCTGGTACTTTCTGTTCTCTCTGTATCACGTGCTCCTCTGCCCCCATCTCTTTTCTGAAGGCCTTCCTCCTCCTCATTTCCAGTCTACACCTCGGCTTCCACGCCACCTCCTCAGGGGTCCTGAGCAGCATCCTCTGATGCGGTTCCCACCTCCCGCCTTGTTCCGCCTCATCTCCATTTATTCCTTTCAAAGTTGCTATCATGTGTGTAATAATCTCATTAGTCTAGAATACAAGGCTCTCATCTTTTTGGCCTCCCTACTATGTCTTGGCTGTAGTGGGGGATCAATAAGTAACATTTGTTATATGTCTGTTGATGAACCAGCTCTTTTACGTGGGGGGGGCGGGGGGCGGTGCCTTACTGAAGCCTACGCCAAGGGCTTTACAGACAGGCTGCCCTTGCCATGTCTAGATGTCCCTGAGCGCTCCCCTGCGATGCTGGTTCAATGGGCCTGACGAGGGAATCGATAGCAGCATTAAGTGGCTGTAGGTGATTCAAATGTGTCTTTAAGCTCAACTTCTGATAAATGCCTTAGAAAAAACCCAAAACTTCTCATTTTAAGCTAATTTTAGACTTACTGAAGTCCTGCAAAACTATTGCTGAGTTCTTGCATACCCCTCACGCAGCTTCCCCTAGGCTTGTGCCTTATATTACCACAGCAGGAAGTCAGCTTGGTGCCATTCCTATGAGTAAACTGCAGATCTTTTCCAAATTCTCCTCGCTTTTCCTCCATGGTCCTCTTTTGGTCCCAAGCTCCTACATTGTCTTCAACTGTCATTCCCTCCCTCCCCAGTTTGGTAGGAATTCCTTGGCCTTTCTTCTTCTTTTGATGCTTCTGAGATGCACCGATCAGTTATGTGGGGAAACTTCCCTCAGTTTGGGTTTGTCGGCTGTTTTTTCATCATTGGAATGAGGATATGTGTTTTGGGTGAGAACAGCACAAAAATCCCATGGGTTAGAAGTCTCGCTCCTGTCAGAGCTGGATGCCTCCTTGTATTAGCCTTGCTTGGTGGGGGCTGGGTTCTCCCTGCACAGTTACTGTCCTTCCCTTATTAGTTAATAAGTATCTAGAGATGATGCTTTGAGAATAGGCACATCCTATTTCTTAACCTTTTATCCGTTAATTTTACCATTCATTAATAGACACCACTGCCAACAATTATTATCAGGGTGTTTGTCTAATGGTGATTTTTTTATTTCCTTCTACAGTATTATTGGCATTCTAGTGTATAAAGAGAGGTTCTTTCTCCTCCGTGTATCTATTTATCCAATTATTTATTTGTCAGTATGGTGTAGTCCCTCTTTAATCCCTATTAAATCTTGCTACCTTGGAAGCTGGGAGTCATTGCTGTGATTTAGGAATGAGGACATGTGGCTGGAATATGTAAATCATTTTCCCAAGTTCTCCCAGCTGGTAAGTGATTGAGGAGGGATTCAAAATCATCCCGATACAGGCCTGTCCATCTTTTACCTGAAGTACAGTGGCAGCCTCTGACCCATCTCTCTGCCTTGTCCTTCACATCTCCCCGCTCCCAGCCCAGAGTCCCAGAACATTTGAAGTTCTTCACGTATTGTAGCTAGAGCTCAGGCTCATAACCTGGGAGAAAGGCTCTTCAGGCTCTCACCTGGGGCGATTCTTCAGGCCTCACCACTCATCCTCCCTCCCGAGATCCCACACCTCCCGGACCTTTGCACCTTCTCTGCCCGAGATACCGGCTGTCCTGTCCCGGCTCACTCAGACTCACTCTGGCTAGTCCTGCAGACTCAGGCTGCCCTTCACGCACCCTCAGGCCAGTCTGTGGCCAGCTGGGGAGGGGGTGTCGCTGGGGCGCTCCTTGACCACACCTGCCACCTGCGTGGTCACACCTGTTACTGCTCTTGGGCTCCCTCTCTGCAGGGCCTGGGAGCCCCTCCAGGGCAGAGGTTGGATCTCATGATCTCCAGAACCTGACACATCAGGGTGTTTTATGCAACACTAAAATGCGTGCTCTTTCTGCGTGCCCAGTGTGTGCAGGGACTGTAGAACAGGAACTGTAGCAGAGAACAAGAAATCGGGAGAAGCATTATGCCTGTAAAATAGAAAGCTCTGTGGGAGGGCCTGGAATGTCCACTAAGTAGCAGGTGCTTCGCACCGTTAGCTCAGTTATCCCCCCCAGCAATACCAGCCTGTAGAAAGGGACATGGAACCTCAGAGAGGCGAAGTGACTTGCCTCAGGTCACACAGCTGCCTAGTACCAGAGCCAAGATTTGAACCCAGCCCACAGAGGCCAGAAAGCCTGCAGCAGCCTCTGCCCCACGCAGCCTGCTCACAGCTGACTAGAGGCCTGGTGCCGTGCCCAGACACAGCCTCCCGGGGACCCTGACCTGGTGGCTTTGCTTGGCTTTTCCGTATGTCATAATTGCCCTCCAGATCCTGCCTCTTTGGGTGTTTCTGTTATAGTTAAAAGAGCAATAAAAACCAGCATAATCAGAAGACAAAAGCAACTGCCTGGCCAGCCCGCCCTGAGGAGCGGAGTGCCGGTAACTTGGGTGTGATCCTGCCTGTGATTCATGCAGAAAAATTACAGCCTTCCGCGTACAGGTGTGTACAAGCCACCGGGTGGGGTGCGAACAAACATGGCATTTAATGCAGCAGTAAAAGCAGGCCCGTGGTGGAGAACCTCAGTCAGAGGGCCTCCTCTCTGTCCTCTCCACCCAGGGAGACATGGCTGGCGCTCAGCCCTCGGAGCTTGCAGAGCGCTCCTTGGGCAGAGCCCCAGCCATGCCGGAGCAGGGACAGTAAAGGGCTGGGACCTCCAGGTCGGGGCCCACTTGTCAGTGCTGAGGGGCAGGGTCATGGGGGGTTGTGCCATGAGGACCAAGGGTTCCAGCCCTGAGCAGGCTGTGGTCAGCAGAGGGGGTCCAAGGAGGTGTCCCACCATCTTACTGACCCAGGAGGGCTTCCTAAAGGAGGTGGGGAGTGGAGAGCTCTACCCTCATTTATTCCTCTTCGGTGGCTTTTTGAAAATTTGAAAGGGAGGAGAAGGGTTCCCACAAGGTCCCAAGTGAGCACCAGGAGCTGCTGTATGGGGTTTCCTTGGCCACCTCGCACAGGTCAGAGAAGGGGCTGGCCCTCCGGCCAAGCACCTGGACACTGAGCTCAGCAACTGGCTTTTATGGGCTTATGTGCGTCCATGATGGTGGCTTCTCTCTTCCCAAATTAGAGACTCCGCCTCCTTGTGCAGAAATCGCCACGGAGAAGTCCTGGGCACGAGGCTGCACCCGGGGAGCTCGACATCGGGGTGAGGGTGTGGGGGTTTGGGCCACTAGGAGATGACACTTTGATCAGATCTGTCCCTAGGACTCTGGCCACTGGTCACCTGGGCCTGATGGCGTCCGTGGCCCTGAGCCCTGGCTGTCAGGCTGTGGCTTCCTTGAGTTGCCGTGTGTCTGCCCCTCTGGGCCCTTCGGGGGGCTCCGTCGCTTGCAGCCATTTCTCCAAACTGGGAGGGCAGCTCCCCATAGGTCTAGGGCTTGATATTTAGGGATAAAATAACCATCTGACAAGTACCTAATAAACATCAATGTTTACTTAGATGGCTAATTTTAAATTTTAATATCATTTTCAAAGTTTGAATCAGCAAAACTTTCACAAGTTTCAAAATCCAAGCTGTCTTTAAAAAGGCAAGATCAGGAAGCAGCACTTCCACCCATGCCCCAGCCGTCCCAGCCTGCTACCTAGAGAAACAACTAGTTTCTGTGTATCTTCCCAGTATTTCTTTATGTGAATGTATAACATGTATTTGCATACAGAGATACCATTCTGTTCCTTGTATTTGTACCTAATAATATATACAGGCCACAGAGAACTGCCTCATTCTCCTTCTTCTTCCTTTTCCCCCTCTCCTCCCCACTCCTCTTTTTCATCCCCGATTCCTCTTCTTCTCCTCTTCCTCACTCCTTCTGTCCTCCTCTCCTCCCCCTCCTCCACCAACTCCGTAATATTCCTTTGTGTAGAAATAGTGTTGTTTATTTCACTAGCCTTTGTAGACATTTGGGTTGTTGCCAGTTTTTTGCTGTGATACTCAGCTGCAATGAATAACCTTGCACATACATCACTTCTCACGTGTTCAAGGTGTATCTATTGAGTAAATTCCCAGAAGTGGGATTGTTGGGTCACAGGGCAAATGCATCTCTAACTGTGATAAGAATGACTTATCATCTTTCATCGGGGCTGTATCATTTTGCATTCCCACCAGCAACATATGACAGTGCCTGTTTCCCAACACAACAGCCTTCCCAACAGGCTGTGTTGTCATACTTTTGGAGTTTTGCCTATCTGATAGGTAAATGGTATCCTGGTGTAGTTTTAAATCATTTTCTCTTCATGTGAAAGAAGTAGAGTATCTTTTCTTATGTTTAAGGGCCATTTATATTTCTTTTCCTTTGAAAACTCTTTCATATCTTTTACTCATTTTTCTATTGTGTTTTCTATGGTGTTGTCTTATTTTCTAGGAACTCTTTACATATTAGGGAGACTAGCCCCTTAACTCTGATTGAGTTGTAGATATATTCTTCCTGTTTGTGTTTTAACTTTACTTGTGGTGTTCTTTATTATACAGAGGTTGTTGTTGTTGCTATTATTATTGTTATTATTATATGATTGACTCATCATCTTTTCCAACTTTTGGATTTTGAGTTGCTGGAAGACTTTGCCCCATGCCAGAATTAGAAAGGGGTTTGCTTGTGTTATTTTTCTGATTCTCTTAATTCTGTTTTTAATTTCTGCATCTAAATCTTGGGTTCATTTGGAGTTTGTCCAGGTCTAGACAGATCTAGCCTAATTGTAGATCTAGCCTAACTGATCTCCACATGGTTCCCCAGTTGTACCAAAATCATTTATTAAAACTCACATTTTTACCTCCCTGATGTGAGGTCAACCTCTATCATACACTAAATTCCAGTGTGTTTTGGGCTGGGTTTCTGACCTTTCTGCCCATTGAGCTGTCCACTCATGAGTGTAGTAATTTGAAAACTTAGTTTTTGTGAAACTGAGAGCAGTGGGACTGCTCTTGTCCTGCAGACCTGAAGGGCCCCTGCCATCCCCCCTCGCTTTGCTGTGGCTGTCAGCTCCACCCGGGCTCCACAGCCCCAGCTGGCACATACATGTCCCCGTTTACTATGAGGGGAAGGAAAATTTGCACCTATTTTCAAGATAAAACTTAGCATCCAAGCAATTCTGAGCTTGCCCCCAACCCTTATTCCCCTAAAGCCCTGGCCCCTTTCTCCTTTCTATAACTGACCCACCTCTGCCATCAGGAGACCTGCAGGCCAAGTGTCTGTGATGGTTATTAGCTGGGTTGTCCCCTCTTCCAGAAAGTCCTCCCAGCCATCTCCTTGCCCTTGAGCAGAGTTAACAAATTACTCAGCAAGCTTCCTTCTCTCTTGCTGCACCTATTAGGGTTATTGGGCTGCATTGTAATCACCTGTTTACTTGTCTGGGGCTTGAGTCCTGGTCATGAACCGGTCAGCGTGCTTCTTACTCATTTATGGGGCAATAATCTGGTTGCAGCCTGGAGTGCCACTTGCAAAGTGTTTGATTCTTGTAAAGTGTCAATCAATCCATGGATGTCTTCTAGTTCCCTCCAGGGGCTGGGCACTGGATTTGCCTCCTCTTCTCCCTTGCCCTACCCCTCAGCCTAGCTGCCCCCTCCCATAGGCTCCATGCAGACCCTCTCCTCACTCTTGGGCTTTGCAGAGGGGTTAGGGGACTGCTCTTGTCCTGCAGACCTGAAGGGCCACTGCCATTCCTCCCTCGCTTTGCTATGGCCGTCAGCTCCACCCAGGCTCCACAGGCCCAGCTGGCACATACATGTCCCCATTCCAGGCCCTGGCAGAGTCATGGGCACCAAGTCATAGCGGGCTGCTGCGGTGGCCACGACTGAGACAGAGGGGGCCGATGTGGGGTCTCACCTTGTCAGGGAAGCCCCTTTCTTCAGCTTTCAGGCAAGGAAGCTGAGGCTAAGTTGTGGAGGGACAGACAGAAGGGACGAGAACTAGAGTCCTCTGCTTTCAAGTTGGGCAGATTATGCAGAAGTTCTACCCCCCTCCAGCCCATTGGTTACCTGTGATTTTCCAGCCAGCGCCCTGGGTCCTGGGAGAGTTCTGGTCAGAGGACTCAGCTCAGTCAGGCTGGGCCCATAGCAGGGTCAGGGAGCAGCGGGAGCTGGTTCTGAGCAGGTGAGCTGCAGCTGGGCAGAGGCGGTGGAGCGGGGCACGGCTCCCAGAAGGCACAGAGCCCCTTCCTCCACTACTCCCGCATGCAGGTCCTTTGTCCGCATCTAAAAATTGGGCACCATAACCCCGACCTGTCTTCCTATCTCAAAGGACAGGAGCTGAGCAGGCAGCGGCATGAGGATGCTCTGGGAATCAGAGCTGGCGCCAAGATTCCACGGCGTTCCCTTGCTCATGACCGCCTGCAGAGCTTCAATGGCCCTGCCACACCTCCCACCCCTGCCCCAAAGACACGGTTTGATAAAGAAGCCAGACTTGTAGAAGGGTTGATTCCATTTACTCTGTAATCAGAACTTAAGGAGATGGCGGAGTGGGCTTGGAATGTGGCGTGCTCCGTGTCACTGGCAGAGCGAAAGCAGGGGCCAGAGCCTTTCTGGGTGGCTATGAAAAGGCACAGACTGGTTGCTGCCCTGTCCTTCCCAGCCCTGCAGGCTCTAGTGTTTACTTTTAGGACTGTTTCCTTTACCCCACCCTTCAACTATGCCCTAGCCTCAGGGGCACAGGTCCCCTCCTTTCCTGTCCTGCAGAGCTGGGGAGGGAGGAACAGAAGTGGAAACCAGGAACCTCCTATTAACATCCTGTTTCTGACACCCGAGACATCTTGGTCCCCCAGCCAGTCTCTCTGACTCAAGATGCCAGTCATGGTAATGATTCAGCTTATTACCTGGGGCAATGGGGCACTTTCTCCGGTGGATGCCCCCCCATGCCTCAGGAACCCCCTCTCTTGCTAAGCAGCAGTCTCTGCAGTGCAACTGGAACCTGGGCCATGATGGAGAAACTTCTGTTATTTAACTCTGACTGCCACAGGGGTCAGAGAAGGCCGGGGTGGTGTCTTATCTGACCTTCTTCCCTTGCACCCGCTAAGGGGAGCTGGTCCCAGTGACCTAGATCTTTGAGGGATTGTAGCCCAAGAGCATTTTCCTGCCCACACCTGGTTCTCTCCTACTTCTGTGCCCCAGAACCCTCTCTTTCAACTGGCCACCTGGGCCTCCCCTGGGCTAGAAAGTGGGTTCCACTGGCTGCTGCCGGCCGCAGCTGGGAGCCATGAAGGTCCCCCTGCCTGGGAAGTGTGCCGTGGACCCGTGGGCTGGGACACGGAGGGGGTGCCCAGTCCCCATTTCATTCCCTCTCCCCCAACAGCTTTGGATAGTACCCTACACAAAAGCAAAATACATTTTTTCCAAAGGGAGAATCTCAGTTTCTCAGACTTTAGCCCTGCAAGAGAGAAGTTGTTTCTCCACTGAACATGACTTATCAGAGTTCATCCCTTCATCTAGGCGCGTGAAAGTGGATGGCTGTTTCACAGCGAGAGGTTATCTTTTCCACAAGATCCCAACTCAGAGGGATCTAGGGGGACACCCCACCAAGTCCTGAGTCTGCCACCAAGGCAGCGACACACAGCGATCCATGTCCCCGGCTCTGGGGCTGTTTGGAGCAGGGTTTGCCGGTGGTTTTGCTGTGTCAGCGAGCTTTGTGACCTTGGGCAAGTCACTCAAGCTTCTCCGAGTCCCAGCCCGTCTGCTTCCTCCCTCACCATGTTTTGGAGGATAAAACGAGATAGTGGGTACAAAGCCCCGGATTCAGGCCAGCCACACAGCCAGTGATCAGCAAGCAGAGCTCTGTTGACAGCCAGAATTGAGACCCCGGCCTCTGCCCAGGTCCCCTTCTTCTGCGTTCCCTTTCTGCTCCAGGACGCAGCGGCCCCTTTTTCCCGCGGCTCCCACCCCCACCCCATTACAGTCAGATAATAAACTCTCCAGGGGAGGAGGCTGGTGACATCTTTAGTGGCGACATTTGGGTGAAAAATTCATGACCATCAGTTACTCCAGGAAGGGGGGAAAATGAGCCATTCCCGCGGCTCAGGAACGTGGCTCTCCCAGGCGGCGAGTCCACAAATCTATTTTATGTGACGAGATCTATAGTCTAATAGAAGGGGCTTATCACAGACGAGGAAGAAGTGCACAGTAATGCGCCTCTCTCTCCCCATGTCTCGGCCCAGCAAGGCATCCTGGATGACGGGGCATGGCACCTCTGGGAACCACAGGGGCTCATGGCCAGCAGTTCCTGGGGGTGGCTGGGGTGGCCCAGGGTGGAACCCCCATCCTGACTTGCAGGGGCTGCTCTCCCCTTCATCATCACCATCACTGGTGGGGTCTTGGGAAAACCGCTCCCCCATCCCGTCAGTGTCTCTGTCAGGCCTGGGGGGCCTGTGGCGCTGGCCAGTCTGTCTCTCTGTCTCTGTCTTCTTGTCTGTTGGCAGGAAGGAGAAATGGAAATTTCTCTTTTCCCTCTACTCCCTGTTCTGGGGAAGGAGAGTCAGACTAAACTAGGACGAGGGAACAAAGGTGGTGTCTCTAATCTTCTCTGAGACACAAGTGTCTTGGTTCTGGGTCCCTGTGGGCCTGGGACTGCTTAGAAGAGCAAGAGCCGTGGTGCCCAAGGGGTGATGGTCATTTTTCAGGGAGCCGTGGTGTGGTGCTCGGGAAAGCGTCTCTCTGTGGGCAGGGAGGCCTGAGCTGGAGAGGGAGGATACTGCACTGAGCACGACCGTGGTTCTGGGGTTTCCCCCCAGCTCCCATCTGTCCCAGGGAGTAGCCCGGGAGAGACCCCAGCCCTGGAGGTTCCTTAGTCTCCCTGCATTGTGCCCCCCCCAACAATCAACCTGAAGCCCAGAGTGGTGACCCGAGTGGCATGAGCTGGACAAATGAACCACGAGTGAACACGTGGCTGACTCGGTAGGAAGATCCGAGATTGGCCTGAAGTCTTAAGTTGCCCCCTCCTTGATATGCCTCAGCACACGGAGCACGGGCGGGCCTGCTGGGGTTTGTTCGCAGGAGAAAGCCAGAGTTTCCAGGGCACAAAGTTGCCTGGACCTGGAGACACACACCTCTGGGGCGAGGAAGACGGCTGAGCGCTGCAGGGTCAGGGAGAAATGTACTTGCTGGCCTGGCCTGGCCTCCCCTTGGTCTTGCCTCCAAACTCCACGTCCCTCCTGCCTCCCCTTGCTTGCCTGGCCCTGGGCCTTTCCGCGTGCTCTTCTCTCTGGCAGAACCTGTTCCGCCTGCACCCTCATCTGACTAACTCTCCGGGTATCATCTCAGAGGCTACTTCCTCCAGGAAGACTTCCATGATCCTGGATTGAGTCAGGCTCCTCCCATGTGTCCCAAAGTCGCCCTCGTGCCCTCACAGGTGCACACGTAACTCCAGAGTGGCCTGTGTCCTCTCTGGCACGCCCCGGGACAGCAGCTTTGTCTTACCTAGGCCCCGCTGCCCAGCGGTCCCCAGTGCCCAGCACAGGGCCCCAGGAAGCTGGAGATGCAGAGGAGAGAGGGCAGCCATCAGGTAGGCAACAGGGGAGTCTTCTTTCTGGGGGCTCCTGGGAGTGGAATATCCAGGGCGAAACAAGGAAGAGGCAGATGAAGACAGAGCCCAGGAAGATGAGGAGCCTTAGTGTTTGGGGGTTGTCATCATAACATCTATGCCAGCGTGGCATAGAAAGCATCTGAGCATGAGGCCACAGTTGTCATTTAATAAATACTGCTCAGCGGAAGCCAGGCAAGCGGGTGGCTGGCAGGACAGCTGCTTGGACATCCTTAGGAGGGAGTCTTAGTGATCCCCAGTGTGGGCAGCGATGCGGGCTTCAGAGGAGAGCCAAGGAGGGTGTCAGCCTCGAGCAACAAAGGCAGATCCCAATCAAGGTATCGGTTCTTGGGGTGCCAAAAGCACACATCGAAAGGGATCACTTTCCTTAAGTAGGTCAAGCATCTCATTGCCATCCTGCTTATAGCTTTGCAAAGCCTTTTTTCCTTAGAGTGCTGGGAGTCCAGCTCTAGCTGAGCCCATGTCCAAATTAGGCCAACTCCACACTGGTGCTGCCCAAATTCCTGTTGGCCCTGCCTTCCGACCTCTCTGATTGATCAGCTCTGCAATCGCCCGGGGCAGGAGGTGGGTTCTCTGGGCCTTGGGTTAGTGGCTGCAGGCCCCTGCTTGCACACTCAGAAACCAGTCCTCCCTCACACCCCTCCAAACAGTTACTGATCATTCCAGTGGGACCCGGAGGTGAAGCTTAAAATACCATCTGCTCCTGGGACACTCGGATCAGACATGCTAGAGGCAGAGGGGGGTGGGGGTCAGCATGGTTTCCCAGGCTGGTGCAGGGAGAGGAGGAATCAAGCAAGTAGAAGAACAGATGTTGGGCCTTCCTCTCTGCCTGGCCATGGGGCAGTGGGGACATCAAGGGCCTAGGCCCCCTGCTGGGAGGGCTGGTTGGCATCTGTGGAGGAGGAGCGTGCTGCTCTCCTATCCCTGAGGGCCAGTAGTCAACATCTGGGAAGGGAGAGAGAGAGAGAGAGAAAGGAGGGAGCAGTGTTTGCTGCTTTCCATGGTGTAAATTCTCCTACTAAGGTCAGATTCATAATGTCTGTCTCTCTTCCCCACGTCTGGCACAACACGTCTCAGAGGCTGGCATCCCCCTCAGTCCACTGTGGTACTGATGAACCCCAAACAAGACATAGAGTCCCAAGGGGCAGGACCAGAGAGCCTTGACTTCAAACCCCCAGCTCAAGGCTGACTCAACCACGACAACTTGGGGAACTTTCTAGAATACCCTGGCTGCCCAAAGGCCCCCAGCCTGAAACTCTGAGAGGACAGGCACTTTGATGGGTCCATACACACCACCCTTCTAAAAGCTTCTTAATTGCTGGGTTTGGGGTGGGCTCCAGCCGGGACGCCATCGTGGTCGTGATGTGTTTCCAGCTGGTCCCCCAGAGCTCATTGAGTCCACAATGTGCCTAAGTCAGGGGCGCAGAGAAGTGCTGAAGCCGGGAACCCCTTGTGACAGAGGACACATGAAGCAACCGCTTAAGGGGAGCCATGGAGGACTTCCTGCAGGAAGTGATGCTGGGTGGGCCCTAAGGGATGAGGCTGGGAAGATAATGTATCCAGCAAGATGAACAGCCCTCGCAAAAGCAAAGGCTCTCCAAAGGTAGGGTACAGTTGGGAAGTCTGTCCATGACCCAGCCACTGTGCCTCAGTCTCAGGCAGGGACGGAGGGCTTATAGCAGCAAGGATTTAGTGTACCCCAGAGCATGGCAGGGGCAGTGGCACTGATGTTTGCCAGACCTGGGTGCCAAGGCTGGCTCTGTCATCAACCCCTCCCTGTGTGGCCTCAGGTTCTCTGAGCCCAGCATCCTTGTCAATAAGTCACGGGTAGAGCTGTTGGGATGACTGTATTGAAGCCTCTGACAGTGCCTGGCACAGTCAGTGCGTGCTGTTGGTGCCCTGTCTCCTTCTCACATGAAATAAATTATTGAGCATTGACTGTGCCCCATCCCTGTGCCAGGCACACGGAGCAGATGGGACATCCCCATCCTAGGGCCCAGTAGGATAGACCCCAAAGCCAGCAGAAGTTTGGTGAATGGGGGTGTCCTAAAGGTCCCCTTCATCTGCCTGGACTCCAAAGAGGGTGGGGATTGGGCCAGTTTGGCAGAGGGAGGGAAATGTGGTTTCCCTGTTTGGGGGTAATGGGTGGAGTGCAGAGGCTGTTCCTTAGACGCTTCAGAGGCAAGGATGCTTTGGGGCACTACCACAGGGACATAAAGAGGAAGCTGAGAGGCTGTCTTTACTGAGCACCCTGTCTGCGCCATGCTGTGCCAGGAGTCCTGCATGCTGACCTCGTCCACACCATGGCCTGGCATGAAGCCTATTCTATAGATAAAGAAACCAAGGCTGAGGGTTTGGGGGGTGGGGGAGGTGGCTCTAACCCTCAGATTCTCAGGCTCTTCTCTCCTGCTAAGTTTCCTCTTTATCCACCTCTACACTGCACCCCAGAAGCAAGCTCACCTCATGGGGCTGCCACCTCATGGGGGCTGGCAAGGCCCGCATGCATGGCACTGGGGCAGCTGGCGAGGCTCATGGGACCAAGGGTGCTGCCCAGGGACAGAAGGGTGGCCAGGGCTGATGGTGCTGGAAGGAGCTCTGGGTGTGTGTCCTGAACGCTAGAGCTAGCCTGGGGCTTGGAGGGAGCTTGCGCTGGGGTCAGGGACAGGAAGACCTGAAGTCATGCTGACGAAGGTGGCTGCAGAGCCTCTTAGGGTCGCTCCCCAAGTCCAGTCTATCCCGATCCTCGTTAGCGTGGCGCCACCTACCGGCGCCCAGGGGAAGCTGCGGCGCGACCTTGTCCCAGGTGGCTAGCGGTCCCTGGTTTTCTGGTCTCTGCACCCGGCAAGGAATGGGAAGAGTGAAGAAAGGGAGCAGAGGAGGAAAAGCTGCCCCAATATCTCCCTCAGGAACAGGGGTGCCACCTGACATCTAAGAGGGTCAATGGGTGGAGGCAGAGGTGGGAGGGAGGCAGGTAGGGCTGAATGACCTGGCCCATGTCCTGGCCTGGACCTTGACTGCAATCCCTGTAGTTTGTTCCTTACTCAGCCCCAGCTTCCGGGCAGGAGGAGGAGGCAAGAGGAAGGAGGATGTGTCCCGAATGGACTGGGGGCAAGAAAGGCCGCGCGTGTTCAGCAGGGACAGAGGAGGTCCGGGGGTAATCCTTGGCAGTAGAGAGAGTGGGGCAGGCTGTGGGGTGGGGGCGCAGGGAGAGGACCCCAGAGTGGGGATGACAAGAGCCTGCCAGGGGCTGCCAAAGGGCAGCGGCTGGAGGGATTCCCCTGCTCTGTTCCAACAGAGCCCCGCAACTGGGGACATGGCCTCTCTCTCCTGACGCCCCTGCCCTGCACTGGCTCCTCCTCCCTCCCCTACCCAGGAACACCCTGTGCTTCAGTCAGATCAAGCAGACACTTCGCTGAGCGAGCCTGATGCAGGGGGTTACACTGCCCAAAAGATAGTAGAGGTTGAGGGGAGTCTTAGTGCTCTGTTTTCCAAGCCCGTGGGGTGAGGGTAATTGTGGATCTGCTCTGAACTGGCCAGTGATCTTGGACAAGGCAGTTTTCCCCCAGCAAAAGGCCCTGGGGTGCTGGTTCGCTCCTGCTCCTGGGCCGGGGCCACCCTTGGCCAGAGCTGAGGCCGAGTGGCACCTCAGGGGAGGGCAAGTGCACACTGCTACAGGGCATGGGGCTCTCGGGGTGTGGTGTCCATGTGTCCCTGGTGTGAGTGTCCACGGGAGCGTGTCAGTTCGTGTCGGGGGGAGTGTGTGTAAATGCGCCTCTGTGTATCTGTGGGCTTCTGCTTGTGAGTGAGTGTGCATGTGTGTCTGTGTCTGACCGAGTGGTGATGCCCCTTGTGCTAGTCAAGCACTGGAGAGAGCTGCTCCTATGGCTGTGCACTTTGGGGCAACCCTCACTCCATGCCCTGCACCCTTTCTTGGGACAGCTTGGGGTGTCCCTGACGACCCTGCAGACACCTTCAGGGAGGCCCCTCTCTCCCTATCCCACCCACACCTCAGCTCCAGCCCACAGCCTGCTCAGCAGGTGCTCCCCTGGGCCGCGGCCGCTGAGGAAGTTTCCCCAGAGAGCTGGAGCCCAGGCCCCCCAGCTTCACAGACTCAGCCCGGTCCTGTGAAAGGGCGTTTGGGGGAGAATATGAGGCCACTCAGCCATCACTGCTGTAGGCTTTCAAAAGCCAGGTGCATGAGGTCTTGGGGGTAACTTCTGTGGTGTCTGGGGCCTGGAAGTGTCCAGAACCTGCACTGCAGCCCCTGAGGAGGAGCGGAGACCCAGGCAGGCACTGGCCTGCTCGGTTTGGGCTGTCCTTGGCGTCTGCTTCAGCGTGCGTGTGCCATCTTGAAATGACAGTGCTGGTGGGGGTGGGAGGCTGCTGACGGCCATTTGGGCCAGCATGGTTTGTTCCTTCATAATGCTCTTTCCAGGAGCCACCAGGCCAAGATGTCCACGTGGAAGGGGGGGCTGTCACTGGCTGAGGGTCAGAGCTCCCGAGTAGGCATCTCCTTGCAGGGTAGAGGCTGAGCCTCAGGGGACCATAACCTGCCTGTCCCAGGTCCCTTTGTGAGTGGGTGACAGAGGGGAGACCAGGCCAAGGCCATGCAGATGCCTGAAGGCAGGATCCCCGACTGGTACCAAGGGCATAGTCAGGCCCAGGTAGGCCTCAGAGGGGGCCCCACAGAGCCCGCTGCTTGAAACTGGCTGTTGCTCCTCTAGCTGTGGTGTCAGGTGGACTGTTATGCTGCGCTTGGCCCAGAGTTGAGGCAGGAGTCTGGGCGTGGGGCCTGACTTCCCTGACCTCTACCCTCGGGTGTCAACCCACAGGAGCAATTTCTTGGATCTTTTCCTGGGATGGGCATCTCTGCCCTTCGTTCTCCATAACAGCTTCTGATTTCCTCAGGAGGTGAGAGACCCTCCCTGTAACCCCCCCGCCCCCTGCCCAGCAGTCCTTTCCGTCATTTCCTCCTCCCTGACCTGAGTGCTGGAGCTTGGGAGTCCCCACAGCCTGCCTCCAAGAGATTGGTCGGCTCAGGGCCCCAGGCAGACCACAGACTGAGCGCCGTCAGAGGGACTCAGGGCCCAGCAGGTGCCGAGATGTCACGTGGAGCTCACGTCCAGGGTAACCTTTGCTTCCACTTTCTCATTTGGGAGCAAGGGCGTGAGTCCGGAAAACTGAGGCCTCCTGTACCTGTGTGATGGGGCTTCGGTGGGCTTCTGGCCTCTGGTTCTCTCTGGGGGTCCCTGGGTCTCGGCTGATCTCTCAGGCCTCCTTGTTCTTTCTCAGTTTCTCCTTCTGAAGAAGATGGATTTAGTAAGAGAACGAAGTGTTCTTGCTCCTCCCTCCTTTTTGTCAAGGGATTTTGCCCCTCATTAGCCAGATTTTTAAAATGGAGGTGGATAGATTAATATCAAAAGAGAGGTCAGGGAAAGTGAGGCACGGGGAGGAAACTAACTTTGTGGGAGAATTAGGTCAGCACCTAGAACCCCAGCCCATGTTCCCTTGCTGGGGGTAACTGGGGGATGGGTCTTGGAAATATCTCTCAGCTTTGTCCCAATAACCAACCCTCGATGGTTTTTAGCTAGCTTTTTTCCATGTATTTATGTATAAATATTTTAAACAACATGAAAATTTGTTTCTCTGACATATAGCAGTTTTAGCACAAGCAATCCAGGAATTCTATGACAACTGCACGATATCACAGGAAATAATTTCCTTTCGTCTTCACTTTCTGCCTTGCTCAAAAGATAGCTTCCATCTCTGAGTCCCATAAGGCTGCCCCAGTTCCTGCCATCATTTCTACATCCCTGCCAGCAGCGAGGGGAAATGAGGAAGGGGAGAGATTTTGCATTTCCTTCCCTTTTATTTTTAAATTGTGGCAATGCAGACATAACAAAATTTATCTTCTTAATCATTTAAAATGTACAGTTCAATGGTATTAAGTACAGTGTATTATTGTATAACCAGAAGGTGAACATGTTTTATAGAAAAAAGAGCTCAGAGAAGGTAATTGTCTTGCTCAAAGTCACAGTGTCTGAATGACAAGATTGGGCCTTGTGGATCTCTGACTTGAGGCCTGCCTTGGAGGCTTGTGCCCAAGCTCTGTGCTATTTTATTAGAAATGTGAGGAGAATCAGTGGTGGGAGTGGGGTCCTAAGGTTACCTTCACCCCAAGGAGATGGCAAAACCCAAGTGGAGCTTCCCCCATGGTATGCTGGGCCAGGAAGTTCCACACCAGGCTCAGCGAGTTCATGTCAGCACTCTGCCTATCCTTCCCTTCTCTCCCTGGGCGCTTCAAGATGCTGGGAAAATAGGATGATTTAGTAATGAGTTACTTTAATTGGATTTCCCTGGTATTGGTATGCAGAGGTTATCTTGGAATGATTTACAGGTGGCCCCCGCCAGAGCTTTGTGGTGTCCCCAGTGTGTGTGCACGCACGTACACATGCGTGTGCTTGCCTGGGGCCAGTGTGGGTGTACATGCTTGTGCTTCTGTAGAGCACACTTGTGTGTGTGTGTGTAGGTGTGCACGCGTGCCCTGCACTTTCAGAAGTGCCACAAACAGTCCTTTATGCATTGGGCTCTCCACTCCCCCACCTCCGGCCCCCACCTCTCCCGGGAGGAAGCCCCTCGAAGCAGTGAGCGGCAGGGCGGCTGCCCGCTGGGCCAGCGAGGAGTTGTGTCTGGGATGGTGTGTTGTAACTGGCAGCCTGGCATATGAGTCACCGGCCAAATTAACTCAAGTTTCCTTTGGGGAAAAATGTAATCAGTTATTGCACTCTGTTCCATTTTAGCAAATTAACTCGTCCAGTTTTTATTTCTGTTTTTTTAATTCGGGGCTGGGTGGTTGCAGTTGGGGAGGAGGCTGGTGGAGGGCTGGGCAGGAGCACAGGTGGCTGCCAGGGGGGCTGCTGAGAGCAGGACTAGAGGGAAGGTGGAGCTGGCTGAAGCCAGGGTCGGGGCTGCTGCTCCTGGGGTGGGGTGGCCCCGATCCTGCTGGCACCTGGGGTGGAAACATATGCTTGAGGAAGAACTTTGTGGCCCACAAAGCAGGTTTCCTGGACATTTTTTCTGCCCCTCTAAGAAGAAGAGCATAGTGCTCCCCTGTGAGAGAGCCAGAGATTTCTGGGGGAGGTGGCTATAGGTAGGAGCTGGGGTGCTGGGCACTGAGGACCTGTGGGACTCGAGGTATCAGGCCTTCTGCCTGGAGCCTAGAAGTCAGAGAGGCTCAGCTCAGAATGTGGAGGCACCCCCCACTTTGGCTGGGACTGCAGATGGGGCACCTGGGAGGCAGGGACTTCTTTCTAGCAGTGAGGAAGGGGCTTTGGGCAGGCAGATGGGCTGGGCCAGGAGGGAGGACTAACGTCCTGGTCCCACAGGCAGCAGAGAAAACCACGAGCTCACAGGAGTGAGCCCCCAGCTGCTTAGTGGTGAAGCAGGGAAGGAGGGTCCTGCATTAGCTGGGGGTGAGACTTGGAGAAATAGGACTAAAACAAGAAACTGGTGAGGCCTGGGAAATTCTGGAAGGAAGAATTCTAAGGATGACCATTTATTGGGTGGTTTATATGCGCTGTCTCATCGGTCCTCCCAATGCACCTATGACGTGGCTACAGCTTTGATACCCATTTTAAAGCTGAACACACAGAGGCTCAGACAGCAACGGGCCAGTGAGGGAGCCGTGGTCAGCCAGACCGCCTTCGGGGCCTGCGTGGCTGCCGTAGGGGCGCGTGGCCGTGGGTCATCAGGTGAGTCCTCCTCCCTAGTGCAGCTGTGAGCCCCAGACCAGACAACCCCTCAGTACTCTGGGGCCCTCTCAGCTGCTGACCTGGGTCAGGTGGTCCCAGGGAACCTTGTAGACATCTGCTGCAGGCCCACGTCCTTTCTGATGGGGGCCCTCTGTCCCCCAAAACTCACTGACAGCTGGCTGAGGGAAGCCACTGTGGTGGGGAGCTGGGGATGGGTCTGCGCTGACTTTTAACAGGACACCATGGAGAAGCCCTACTGGTTCTTCCTCAGCAGCCCCCCAATATTGTGCAGCCCTGAGCAGCTGGGTTGAACCTCGATGGCAGGAGTTTTTCCCTGTCTCCTGAGTCCCCTGCTTTCTGCCAGGAGGCCCACATCCCTGCTGCCACTCCCTGATCCCATCCCTGGGCCACTTGGGAGAGCGTCTCTCTCTAGCTGGGACCTGAGGCTCCTGCTCCTCAGATGGGAGCAAAAATTGGAACAGGTGAAATGAAAATTTAATTTTACTACACTACAGGAGGATCTGAGTCTCTGTGCACTTGTATGTGCATATAAACACACAGGCATGCACATGCAGCACACACACACATACCAACAGGTCGCTGGAGCTGCCTCTGCGTCATGGAGTTACTGGGGACATTTGCTTCTCTTTGTGCTTTCTGTGTTTACTAAATTTCCCAGAATGAGCACATAATAGATAATAAAAACCAAGTCAGCTCACCCACCCTCTGAGGCGGTTGTGATGGGGGCCTTTCTTGGACCTGAACACTGGCCCCCCACGGGCCCCACATGTCTGGTCCCGTCTGGAGGAGTGGGCAGCTGGGGCCTGTGCACGGGGCTTGGGGCTGCGGAGTTTAGGGGGAAGATGTTTATTCATAGGACAGACCCAGGAGCCTCTGGCCCTCTGGAACCTTCTGTTGTCTTCAAGACAGTCTTCTTTTTAGGGCAACTGTAACTCATCTTCTACCTCTCGTGGTTCCTCTCAGTTGGACAAGAAAGAGTTAACATTCATATATATTCAAACAGTAGCCTCACACCACCCCAATTTGCAGGGAAGAAATCCACCCTGTTTTTGTCCCCCTCTGCACAAGAGTGGCCCCCTTTCAGTGTCTTCCCCACTGGATGGGCGCTAGCAGTTGGGAAGTGGTAGTGGTGGGGGCCAGTGTGGGTGTTCCCAGTCTCAGGAGGCCAGTCAGGCCCCTTGTTCCTCTGGGCGCTCAGAGGACTGCCATTGGCAAGGCTGGCAGTCCTGCTTCCGGGTGCTGGACTCTCTGTGTCGTCACAGCCTGACTTCCCAGGTGGCAGGTGGGGGAGGGGAGAGACAAGGGTGTGTTGCAAAGTCTGGCCACCACCAGAGTGGAACAGCAGGGCAGGAGGTGAAGCCGGCACCACTCGGTGTCTGGGCCAGAGCTGAGCGGAGGCCCTGGGAACTGCTCAGCTGTGGCTCTGTGTGGGGTCGTCCCACCCTCTGCGTGTTGGCCGTGCCCAGGGAAGGTCATCGTCACTGCAGCGCTGGGAGGGGGCTGTGGCACTTGGGTTCGGGGTGCCTGGCTGCCTGGCCCTCCTCGGTAAAGAGCGGTCCCCCACCCAAATTGCCAAAGTCCCGTCAGACATTCCTATGGTCGAAAACCTGGTTAAAATCATCTGTGCCTGGCCCTGAATTCTGTTTTCCTTATTAACACATGATATTTTTTTGGCCCAGCTTTAACACAGGCGGAATCTCCCAGGCGTGTGACTACAGTGAAAAGGGAGGAGAGATTGTCCTCGTTTTGTCACAGGATTTCACCGGGAGTGTTGACTGTTTCAGACAATCACGTCCTGGAGTGCGGACTCTTCTCGGTGTTTGAGTGGCCGACAGGACAGCGTGACATCAGCCTGCATTTGGAACTGCCACGTTGCTGGCGAGCAGACCAGGTGCCCTAATTCAACCGCTTCATTTTGTCCTGGGACGTAGACATGCCTAAGTATTTACATGCTGAAGTATTGTTTTATTATTCATCACTTTCCTTTTATTTCTGCTTTCTATCACAGATTAAGGAGCTACGATATTGATTTTTTAAATTATGTATGTGGATCGTTCGTATCACGGATGAGCTTTATTTCTGGAGAGAGAAGGAGATGTCACAGGATATTTGTTATAGGGTGGGGTATTGGGCCTTACAGAACTAGGACCACTCAATCTTCCATTTCATAGATGGGGAAAATCAGGTCGAGGAGGGCATGCACAGTGACTTCTGGATATCACACTGCAAATGAGCAGGACCAGGGCTCGAACCTGGGTCTTCCAACTGCTGGCCCAGCTTTTTCCAACCCCCTCAATAGTCACTGGCAGCCCTTCTCAGCCAAATCCTAAATGGGTTTTGTTTTGTTAATCCCATTCCCTGTTATAGAGGCAAATGAAAGATTTTTTTAACCTTGAGGACTTTTGTTTATAATTTGGTGGAGACTTCCTGAAAAACCAGTGAGGCCCTGGGCTGTGGGAACCCAGCAGTTTGATGGTGTCTAGGCCTCTCCCCGTGGTATTGGCCTGTCACTCTGGCCAGAACATTTCTGGGCCAGGCTGGAGCCCGGGGACAGGGGTGGGGGGGAGAGATGACCTCCAGTGACCTCATCTGGCCCAGACACTATTTTCTCCCCTTCTAGATTGTTTTTCCAATCACCAAGTGAGACTGTCTATTCTTTCGACGACTACCTTTCAACTCAAGTTATGGTTTTATAAATAATATATATGGCAAGTCGGTGCTGGGGAGAGGACGTTCATTCCGCTCTGAAATATTTATGGCCTGGAGTGTCTGCTTACTTTTCTTTGGAGTCATTTTTTAGCTCAGTGTGCTGGAGAGCGCGACAGCCCTGGGCATCTTTGGAGACAGCTGCACGCTCGCCCTTCCAGCCGGCTGCAGGGCCTATCCATCCCACGGCCGACAGGGAGGATGGCAGCCCTGCCCAGGGAGCCCAGACCTCCTAAATTATCTCAGAGAAGGCTCTGTGCAGGTGACAAGACTCAGGGACACTGTCTTCAAAACAGACATTGCTTTCTTGTGTGAGGTTTGAATAATAACCAACACTGCATCAAGCTTTCTGGTACATGATCTTTTCCTAGGAGATGTGCATCAACACCCTCATTTCACAAATGGGGAAAATGAGGCTCAGAAAGGTTAAGAATCTCTCAAGGTCGGCCCTCTCTGGTGGCACAGTGGTTAAGCGATGCGCTGTGGAGCTGTCGGCAGCGGGCACGCTAGTTTGACGACCAGCCGGGGAGAATCCCACATGGCGCCGCAGACCTCCCCTGCTTCGCCTGCTGCTCCCCTCAGCAGTGTATTTCCGGCGATCTGCCTGTTCTGCTCCCCGCTCTGTCTCTGGTGTCTCGCCGCCCCACGCCTCTTGTCTGTACCCCAGCTTGTATGCATAAATAAATAAATGCATAAATAAATAAAAAAGGCAACCTTAAACCTTAAAAAAAAAATAGATCTCTCAAGGTCATGCTATAACCAAGGAGGAAAGCCTGGATTTTTACCTAGCCGACTGACCCCTTATCTCTATCTTTTCTCCTATACCAAGCAGCTGGCCCTTCACTCAACTGCAGCTGGAGGCCAGTGAATGTATTCCAGGATCCAGTGTCCTTGACAATATCTGCCTGGCTCTATGGTTTGAACTATAAGAAGGTTTGGATCTAGGAATCACTGCCTGGGCTGAACAACCAGGCTTGTCCCAATCCTAAGGTGGTGGATGTCTTCTGGCAGTGCTGAGTGGGTCCAGATGGGAGGCTGAATTGAATAATGATGGCTCTGGATGGATGTGTAGAGTCACCTTGTCTGACTTCCCATGGTACAGGTGGGGGATGATGAGCCTAGAATGGATAGTGACTTACCCAAGCCACAGAGGTAACATCCATTGGTCAAGATGGTGGCTCTTGTAGTCCAGTCATCTGGTCAACCTTGTTTCTGTCCCATGTCATTTTATCTTAGAGGAGAAATCTGGGACTTGGGAAGGGAGGGGCTTCATCAGAATCATGGGATGGACAGATATTGAAATGTGTACGTCCTTGGACAGCCTGTAACTCCACTGGAGTGTTAAATAATTTTACAGCTGGGAAAACTTGCTGGGCATTTCTCATCTAACTGGACCATGGAGTGGGCTGTAGGGCTGTAGTTAATAAAATACGGAGGTTTAATCAGTGATATGGATTGGGTCATGAGGACAGCAATATCTCACAATGTTTCCCCTCCTGGAGGGACAATTTCCTATAGGACAAAGGTATTTGTATTCCTGATAGTTGGTGACCCTGGGCACCTTGAGGGCAGGGCTGGGGCTGAGTCACCACTGTGGCAGGTGACCAAGAAGCCTCGTGCAGTCAGTGAACAACAATGCTTCTGAAAAGATCTGGCTCAGCCTACCCAGCGGGAACTGCTGGGCTGTCCTATACCCTGGCCTCACTGGGCTTGTTCCTTCTGCTCTGATTCTGCCCCAGGAAGCCTCATTGTGTTAGGTAGTCCCCACAGAGTCCCCCAAAGTGAGTCTCCTGGCATTTAAGGCCTGGGATGCCCCCAACCCCTGGGATATAGCTGGCCTGTGTGCACTGATAGAATGTGGTGCCTTGACTGTAACTACCAGATCAAGTCTTTCCCAAGTCTGAAGCTCCCGTCTCGCTCTCTGGTAAGGTTTGTTTTGGGGGAAGCCACTCACCCCGTTCGAAGTCTGACCACTCTGACACCTCCATGTTATGAGGAAACCCGAAGTAGCCCCATGGAGAAGTCTGGTGGGGAGAGACTAGAATAAGGTCCCACTTATTCTAGAGGCCAAGGCACCAGACATGTGAGTGCAGAAACCCCGCTGGACCTCCAGCCCAGGTGCGCTTCCGTGTGACTCCATGTAAGTGTACAAAGACACCGCCCCGCACCAGAAACACCCGCCCTGCCCCCACAGCTGCACTGGTCAGTTCTGCAGAGAGAGAGAAGAGACGTGTTAAAGCCACCATGCTGGGGGGGCCATTTGTGCAGCAGGAGCTGGCCAGACCTTTTGTGGCTGGTGCCGCCTAGGCCTGGCCCAGGACTCTGGGGTGACGTGGAGGTTTCCACATCAGCCTTCTCACAAGCAGGACACCAGCCAGGCAGCCCCTGGGAGCCCGGAGTCAGTGTTTCCCTGAGATGGCTCCTCTGCCCCTGCTAAGAATCCAGTGAGAGCATGTACAGAGCAAAGTCAGAGATGTGTGAAAGGAAGTTCTCACTGTCCAGCCCTTCTGGAAGAACTCCCACTTCAAGCCACTCCCAGATCTTGCCTCTGCCCATGGTTTTTGACTGTCTCCCAGAAAATGATCAGGAGGACATAACGTATTTCTAGGGATTCACAATGGGTGGGAGCAGGGCTGCCTCCAGGCCCAGTGCCCTGCAAACAGTTAGCTGGTCAAGAGAAGATGAGCACAGTAATTGAGCATAAGTGTCCAGGCGCTTGAATAGAAACTTGACACTGCCGTAATACCTGAGCTCTGAGCCCTGGGCTTGTCTCCCTGAGTAAGGAATAGACAGCTGGTGTGTTGGCAGCCTGTGTGGTGCCCACAGTTGACTCGAGCGGCATCCTGGTCATATGCAACAGGACCACACGTTGCCCAAGGTGGATATGTAGTCTGAGAAGCACAGTTTGAGTCTGTATTGTGCCTTTGTGCGTCGCTGTGGGAGGCGCCAATCCTGGGGAATCCATGCCGTTAGCAAGTACATTGTGGGTTGGACCTCAGGCTGATGCTCTAGTTAGGTGCATTTTTTTAGTGCACAGACTGTACAACTGTCCATGGTAGCCACAGTGTAGGCCTGTCCCTGCAGGAAGGATTTAAGTGGTGTAACTCTGTCTCTCCTCCCTGAAGCTGGGCCCTTGGAGGATCAGGGCTGGCCTCACAAGAGAAATCTAACTTCCCATCTCTTAAGGAAAAGAGTTGAAGGATTCTAGGACTTTGCATCTTTTTGTGAAACTAGCTGGTGACATCAGACTTTGGAATCAATGGTTTGAATTTCACTTAAATGCACAAAACTTCAAGCAGCAAATTCACTTGGGCCAGGGGTTTTGAAATATCTGAGATGGAGTCAGAAAACTCTGTGGACCCTAAGTCCCAGCACTTCTGTAAGCTGACTGGGAGGCAGCCCCCTCACTGGCTGCACCCAGGGTTGTCTGGGGAAATGCCAGGTCTGGGGTGGGTCATTCTCAGCAGCTTTAGCGTTTGGCCTGGGAGCTCTGGTTGCACCAGGGTTAATTGAGTCCCGGCACACAGCACCACCTCCCAGGAGGAAATCAAGTCTCCAAATGGGGAAGAAGCACTTCTATTCGGGACCCTTTGCTGTCAGACCTCTAGCTGACCAGTGAGCCAGAGGGAGGACCTGTCCACGGCTCCCTCAAGGCTTTTGATTCCTTCGGTGAGAGAATCACACTCAAAACTGTTTATTTTTAATTTTTTCCTTTAGATTCCACATGTAAGTGAGATCATACAGTGTCTTTTTCTGTCTTATATCACTTAGCATAACACCTTCGAGGTCAGCCCAGGTTGTCATCAATAGCAAGGTTCTATTCTTTTTTCGTGGATGAGTAATATCTCATTTTATGTACCATATTTTCTGGAGCCATTCAGTCCTTGATGGACGTTTAGCCATTTGGTCCTTGATGGAAGTGTTTCCATATCTTGCCTATTGTAAATAATGCTGCCGTGAATGTGGTGGTGCAGATTTTACTGAGTCAGAGTTTTCATTTCCTTGGATAAATGCCCAGAAGTGCAATTGCTGGATGATATGGCAGTTTCATGTTTAAATTTTTTGATGAACCTCCGCGCCGTTTCCCACAGTGGCTGCGCCAATGCACATTCCCGTCAACAGAGCTCGGGGTCCTGTCCCTTCGCATCCTCCCCAACACTTGTTAGCGCTTGTCTTTTTGATAATAGCCATTCGCACAGGTGTGTGTTGTATCTCACTGTGGTTTCATTTGCATTTCCCTGATGCAATTGTTTTCCCCCCTAAACTGTTTTTCACCTAAGTCATTTAGTCTAAAAACACATACTCATAGGGACCATTTATTAAACATCTACTTGTGATAGCAACTGTTGCTTGAGGCTCTTATTGTACAAACTCATCTTCATTTCCTAACCGCTCAGTAAAGAAAGTGGGTGTGTGGGCAGAATCATGCCATTTCCCCCCCCCCCCCAAGTTGTCCTTGCACTACCTGTGAATAGGTTGTTTTATGTGGCAAGGGAGCATTAAGGTTGCAGATGAAATTAAGGCTGCTAATTAAGATAAGAGATTATCCTGCATTATCCGGTTGGACGCAGAGTAATCACAGGGTCCTTTAAGGCAGAAGAGGTCAGAGTTAGAGGTTTGAAGATGCTACCCTGCAGGCTTTGAAGATAGAAAGGGGTCACAGACCAAGGATGTGGGAAGTCTGTAGGAGCAGACAGTAAGTAAGCGGATTTCCTCCTAGAACTTCCAGGAAGAAACGCAGTCCCATTTACACCTTGACTTCAGCTCAGTGAGACCTATTTCTGATTTCTGATGCCACAACTATACGACAATAAATTTGTGGTTTTTTTAGTCACTAAATTGGTGATAACTTGTTACATTAATCATAGAAAAGTAATATAATGGGGTTCAGAGAGGCTGAGTTGCTTGCCCAAGATGGCACAGCATTGAGATACTATCTTAGGATAGTCTGGTTCAAGAGCCCCAGCTCTTTTCCTCTGCTCCACTCTGCCTCCTGCCGGCACTCTAGGTGGCCTCGGTGTGGGGTAGGAGAGGGGTGAGCTCCAGACACTGGGTGTCTGGGGAATGGAGCAGAGAAACACAGATGGAAGAGGAACCCGTGGCCTGCTGTTGGACATGGTGGGTCTCCCTCTCTGTCACAGCTCTGAACAAACACTCCCTCAGGCCTTCAGGCAGCTCACCCCAAGGAAGGTTCACTGTGGGCTCAGGACCTACACGCAATAGGGGAGAGGGGTGTTTGGGAGGGTTTTTGCTACCTGGGGGTTGCCATGTCCTTGGAAAGATGTCTCCTGAGAGAGTGATGAGTGGTTGGCTCCCACTGCCAAGGGGCTTGCTTCCTCTGAGCCTCAGCTTCCTCAGGAATAAAAAGGGGGTGATGCACTGCCCTTGCCCTTGCCTTACCCCAGGGGTACTCCAGGGCCAGGCCCCACCACCAGTGACCATGGCTGCTCCTTTCTCATCAGCTTGTAACTGTTGTTCAAATCGCCCCCACACCCAGCCTTGAGGAGAATGCGTCCTTTAACTCCTGCTGGATCTTGCTGGTAGATTCAGGTGTCTCGTAGGCCAGGCTAGCTCCCAAAGGCCCTGAGCAGTTTGTCTTGTGTTTGTCAGCTTCAGAGCCTCCATTTGTTCTCCCCCTTTCTTGCCCCCATAAGAGCCACAGAGACATGTTCTGGTCACACAGTGGGGTGAGCATGGGGTTCACTCTTGATGCCTCAGAGAAGGCTGGTTCCCAGTCTGAGAGGCAGCCGGCACAGGCTCACTAAAGCTCTCTAGGGGGACGCCACAGGCTTTCTGGGACTCCCCTCCGCACCCCTGGTGACTGGGTGCTGGACAGAGCTGAGGACATGGAAGCCAGCTAATCAGATCGCAGAAGCTGTTGGCTCGCCAGGGGGTTCCCCAGACAGCAGAGCCACGTACACCCCTCTGGGGTCTGGGGGGTCTGGTTGGTCTGCTCGAAGCCAGGTAGTCGGGCCCACAGGAATGTGCTTGGGGGAGCATACAACGCCTCGGGGTGAGCGATTCCCTTCATCTGGGTTCAGGGTGGCCTGCCAACATGCAGCGATCTCCGCAGGAGCCCGCGGGCATTTCTGTGCTACCATGCACCTGGGGTCCTGAGCGGTGGGCAGGCCACCCAGGTGGTGAGCTGGGCTTGGGCAGGGCTCGGAGTTGGGTGCACTGTCTGGAGCCCAGGGACGGGGGTCTCAGTCTGCTCATGGCTGCCCTGAGGGCGGGGCTGTGTGCCTGCAGGCCACCCCCGCCAGGACCGGCAGACAGGAACGGAGCCCACCAGAGGCAGCTCTCTAGCTCAGACTGCTTAGAGGCCTCCCTCCAGGCAACTTTCACTGCTGGGTTCCACACCCTTTAGCCAAAAGCCACTTTTTCCCATGGGAATTTCCCTGGTACCCTCTCTTAACGTCACCCTCTGCTCACCCCAGACAGTCCATGTCTGAGTTATTTTATATATGTTGCACTTATTTATCTTGCTTATAGGTCTCCCACCATAGAATGTAAACTCGCTGAGGACAGAGACTGTCCGTCTCCTCCAAGGCGTCTGCAACACCGACACGGCCCCTGGAACACGTCAGATGCCCCAGTCACGGCTGCTGAGTGACTGAGCCAAACGGCCAATGAGCGAGCGGGGAAAAGAGTGTGTGGTAAACTCGTGAATGATGGGAGCAGTCTCTGCAAACTGGGTTCTCCCTTGGAGACACCAGCGAGGGTTGGATAGTCATGGGCTGACGTCCTCACAGAGCCATGGTGAGCAAAGGGCTCTCCTTGGGGGTCGCTGAGCAGCTGGGGGCTGGGCGTTGGGTGACCCAGTCATGCTCCAAGCTTTGTCTGAGTCTTCCCAGCTATGAGGACCAGGGCAGGTGACAGCTTTTCCAGTTCCTGCAGTCTCAAAATGGGGGCTACCCAGCTGACCTCAGAGGCCTCGCTGGGTCCTTGGCCTCTGAGACTTTCGGCTAGAGGTAGCTGAGATTATTTACGGCCTGAGGGGACTGTCTGTCCTTCGTTCTGAAGGAGCAGAGGAGCCAGGAACAAGGGTGGGCTGGGCAGTAGGTGAGGGTGTGGGGCATCTGGGGCCCCAGTGGTGAGAGGGGTGGGTAGAATGAAGGGAGCAATACCCCAAGAGAAGAACAGCACTAGAAGTTCAGGTGCCTGCAAAGTGGGTTCTGAATGGAGGCTTGTTGGCAGCGAATTTAGTGGGGATGCTCTGAGGATTAGATCTGGGGCAGGGAAGGGAGCAGAAGGGGGTGCAGAGGGAGAGCTAGAGTAATAGAACTCAGCCCACTCTTCAGGCCTCATACCTGGGGCCGAGTGCCCTTCATGAAAGGGCCTGGTCTTGGGTGGGTCGCTCTCCTCAGCAGAGGTAACGGATCTTCTGCCCAGCTGCTGAGGAATGATCCTTCAGAACTGAAAGGGACTTTGGTGGGGTAGTCTGTGTCCACTCCAGTGGGTAATTAGGCCTGTGCCAAACTTGGCTATTGTAGTTCCACCCTGCCCCGGGGACCCCAACCTTTGGCCTTCATGACCTCTAGCCATGGTCCTCTGGTCCCCTTCCCATTCTCCCCAGCCCCCCATCCCAACACTACCAGGTACCTCCCCACCTCCTCCTATCCTGGATGGCATCTGTAGGTCCTCATCCAGAACTGGAAGAGAAGCAAGGACTTCCGGGAGTGATGGGGGGACTGTGGGGAGTTGGGGGGAAGGGAAAGATGTGGAGGCAAGAGCAAGAAAGTGAAAAATCCCATGAGTCTATGGGCAGAGAGTATGCCTAAGAGGGAAGTGGGTCTGAACTTGGGGGCTCCCAGATTTGCTGCCAGTCTGCTGTGTGGCCTTGGGAAATTCTCCTACCTCTCTGGTCTTTAGACTCCTCACTTGTTCTGGCAGTGAGCATGAGAAAGAACATCCCCACACATGGAAGAGGTCAGCGGGAAGCCTCTGTAGGGTTCAGGAACCTTCTCCAGCCCTCTGTGTGAGTTGCTGGAGCCAGCCTCTGCCCAGGTTGTGTCCTGGGGCTGCCCCTTGGATTTCTGTTTCTGGGGTTTTGGGGGAGGGGGAGAACCTGCTTCTTTCCTTGGCTTCTCTCCCTAGAAGTGGAGGGTGCTGGGATGGCCCCCAAGTGGGGGATGCTAGTCTCCACTGCTCCACTGTTGAAGCCCACTGGGGACTCCTGGCTGAGGGAGAACAGTAAATACACAACTGGAGAGCCCTGTCAAAGGCAAGCCCAGGAAACAAAAGCTTGCCCGCCCCCCACCTCAAGGCCTGAGCAGCCGATCCCAGACTGGTGAAAACAGCAATTATGAGCTGTGTTATTAAAGGCTGCAGGATTTTAATTAACAATGGAATTACCTGGTGGTGGGACCCAGGCGAGGGGAGGGATAATGATGGATTGCTGGAGGGTGGTCAGGCTGTGGTTCCAGCCTCTCAGCAGGCTGTGAGGCCTAGGGGGGACGATGGGGCCAGCTTTGCAGTTGCTAATGAGGAGTGTTTGCAGAGAGCGCAGGGCTGGGCTGGTGGGAGAGGTGGGGCTCACGTTCTCCCAGGGGATACCCTCCACCCCAGGGCTGCGAGGGGCGACCCAGATGAGGGGCTCTTGCAGATATGTGTATTTGCTGGAAGAGCAGGGGGTGGTGGGGTGTTCCTGGCAGAATGCAGGGATCCCCAGCTGCAAGACCCATCGGGAAGGAGGTTTTGCTCAACCTTGGGTCTCTGACCTGTCCCCAGAATCTCGAGGGTCTCTTGTTACACAGTAGATCCCATCCTGCATGCCAGTTAACAGGTATCCTGGAGATTCTGCTCACATTCAAGTTTTAAAACCAATGAATTTGAGGCCATTGATTTTCAAACTTTTTTTGCTCCTTACTTGTGTTATTTATTCTTGCTTCTAGTGAAATCAGAGCAGGAAGGTGGAAGAACCCAAAAGGTCAACACCAGGGTGCTCTGTCAAGGCAGGCTTGGTGGGGGCTGAACCCCTCTTTTCCCACGCAACACAGCAGTCTTTAATTCACACAAGAGCAATTTCTTCCCCACCTCGGACCTCTTTCCTCCCCCTCCCCCACCTGGTCCTGGGTGGTTCAGATGGTGGCCTCAGGCCTTCATTACCAGCCAGGGGTCAATTTCCTGATTAAGATTTTGAGTCAGAAAGAACAATGTAAAAAAAGTTTCCTGGTTGAGACTCCTAGTAATGAGGACAGGCTCTGCAGGCACTTCCCACATCCCGAGTCCCCACTCCTATGGCCTTGCTGGGGGAGGCTAGGTAAGTGCTGACACTGGTGTGCCTCAGTTTCCTCAGCTGCAAAATGGGCACGAGGCAGGAATTCTGAGAACTCTTTACAAAAGGCCATGTTGACACTCCACCCAGTTGGTCATCTTATAGAATGTTCTGGAACTCCTGAGAGGCGCGTGAGTCCACAGGAGCCAAGCCCTTTGAATGGGGCTTGTTGGGGAGTAAGTAATAGGGAAATGTTCCCTGTGACTGCCAGATGTCTCAAATGTCCTCTGACCCCAGCTCAGAGTCACTTGAAAGGGCACATGTGGGTCTTGCCCAGAGAGGAATCGGAAGCACTTAAATCCTGCCTCTGGTTCCTCCTACCTGTGTGGCCTTCAGCAGGTCTCCTGCCGCTCTGAGCAGCTTCCAGAGGTACGTGAGGCTGGACTGGCACATGTAAGTGCAAGGGGCCATTCTCAGTGTGCATCTTACTGCTCAAAAGCATCTGACGCGACCAACCTCTTTGCTGCTGGCTGCTCCTCAGCAGCTCCCATGTGTGCAGGACAGAGGGCTTCCTGGTGGGGCTGGTGTTGTCTGGGTAGACAGAGGAGCCCTTAGTTTCTCAGTTGTGGCTAGATCTTCCCTTTGGCTCCTCCTTTGAGGTCTGCATCTGGCACTTGATGGTCTCTTGAGCTCAGCTCTAATGTTCCTGCCATCAAGCAACTCTCTGGGTCGAACTCATAATCAATGTTCAACAAAGGTTTATTAAATGACCAACAAAGAAGTGGAGTGGGATCAGATGGGCCCTGGGATATTTACTGGCTACATAAACTTCAGTTCCATGGGAAACACTGGAACTGGTGCCTGGAGCCAGGGTGTCACTGCAATTGTGGGTTCGGTACATTTAAGAATATAAGGAGCAGTAACCCTTTGTTTGCCAAGCACTTGCACATATGTGTTAAGAACTTTTGTTTACTAAGAACTTTTTGTTTACTAACTTTTTGTTTACTAAGAACTTTTACATTCCATTTGGTCCACTGAACTGATAGACAAATCTGAAACACAGACATGTAGAACATTTCACTCAAGCATCTCCCGCCCCCAGAGATTTACTTAAAGAACAGGGAAAATCATTGAGTAGATATTTGTGGGCAAAAGAAGATTATATGCAGCCAGTCTTCATGATTCACAGATTCTGTGCTTGTAAATTCAGCTATTCACTAAAATTTATTTGTAATCCCAAAGTTAATACTCATGGTCTTTTTGCTGTAATTCATGGACATTTGCAGACTCATGAGAATTTCTGTGTGCTTAATGTGCACATTCCTTGCTGAGGTTGAATAAGGCCATGTCCTGTCTTTTTGTTTCAGTCCTCAGATAGAGATGTCCAGGGGAGTGAGAGAGCAGGTGCAGGCAGTGTGGTGTAAGATGCTCCAGTTCTGGAACCAGCTGAATGGTGTTCAGATGCCAGCTCTAGGACCTGTTAGTGGGGCAACCCCAGGCGAGTCACTCAACACTTCTGAGCTTCATCGTGTGTGTGTGTGTGTGTGTGTGTGTGTGTACACACATACGTAAAGATAGACTCGATCAGGATGAGCTTTTTTAGGATTTAAGATCATAATCTGGGTGAGAGGTGTGTGTGTGTGTGTGTGTGTGTGTGTGCACATGTGCATGCGAGTGTACACACCTTTATTTTTCTTCTATGAGAAGTTTTAAGTATTCACTAATTCAGTGTTTGCAGCAATTTTATAGATGTTAACAGCCAAGAGCAATGAAAATTAACTGTATTGTTCTCATATTTATAAGAGAAGAGAAGATAAAGGGGTTCTGGAAAGAGGCACCAAGCAGGAGCAGCTTGGAGGCAGGCATTGTCAAATTGGGACACTAGAGACTTTCAGAGGAGCAACTTTCATCTTCAAACAATTTTCCTCCCTGGTGGCACAACGGGTTGAGCATGGCTATATGAAGCTATCCAGAGCCACTGCAGCATGGGTTCAATACCCGGCCAGGGAGATTCCCACATGGCGCAGCAGACCTCTCCTGCCTCGCCCCACTGCTCCTCTCAGCAGTGTACTTCAGTCGATCTGCCTGCTCCCCACTCTGTCTCCGGTGAATCCTCTCACCAGTCCACACCTCTGGCCTACACCCCAGTTTGTATGCATAAATAAATAAATCTTTATAAAAAAATTCTCACAAATACATTTCCAAGTAAAATGAGCAGCTCACAGTCAAAAACACAAACATTATGGAGAATAAAGGCACCAAGAGTGAGAACAGGGGAAAGGGAGCGAAAATGAACCAAAAAGATATTTATACTAGAATTATTTAACAGAATATTAAAATAATTGTATTTATGTAGTTTATATTTGAGGAAATGGAAGGTGAGCTTTAAATATGAATGTGAAATGACTACATTTGGGAAAAAACTAACAGACTTTTTGGTCAATGAAATAGTAAAAATAAAACAAATCTGTATTCACAAATGAAGAGGAAAACTAGACACAGAGAAAAAAGCGAATTAAAACTGAATAAGCGCGCTAAAGAAATTGAAAACAATGCAAAGGATCAGAAAGAGATGAAAAATATGAAAGGGTTACACAGATACATAAAAACAGAGCAAGATCTACACAAACATCTCTAATCTGCACCTACTTGGAGGAAATAGGGAGAATGAAGAAAGCCAGTATTTCAAATGATAGTGGTGAGGAACATTCTGGAATTGTTAAAAGCCTAATATGTAGACCCAGGTCTTCTAATGAATGGCAAGCAAGAAAAATGTAAGGAAATAGTCACATCATTGGGAACTGCAGAACTCCAGAGAAAAAGAGGAAAGAAATTACCTGCAGAAGAATGGTCATGAGGTTGACAGCTGACTTCTTGAGAGCAACAATGAAAGCCAGAAGACAAGAGGACATGGCAGTAGCTTTGGTGCTGAAATTATGTAACTTTCTACTCTTAACATAGGAGCCAGAATAATCATTGCAAAAACTCAGATAAATGGCTTCCTCTTGAAACTTTGCAGCAACTCTTCACTTTGCTCAGTCATTCCAGTGGCTGCAACTCCCATCTCTCACTTCCTCTCAGACTCTTTTCCTCATGCACTTTGTTCATCAAGTGTGCCAAGTACACTCTCCTCTTGGTCTTTGCACAGCTCTTCACTCCGCCTGGAACACCCCCTCTGATCTTCACAAGTATCTGCCCATAGGTCATGGTCTCAGAGGTATGCTCTGACCACCCCATCTTCTACTGCAATGGGCACTCTCCCCCAGGCACTTGTGACCCCATTATCCTGCTCCAATTTCCTTTCTGACACGGGTTTTCGCTTTGTAGTATGCAAGATGTTTGATTGGTCTATTTTATTTAATAATCTTACCCTCTCTTCTAGGATGTCAAGTTCAGAAGGATAGGAAGTTTTTGAGGTTTTTTGCTGACATGTCTCAAATGTCTGGAAGGGTCTCGGCACATGGTATGTTACTATATATGTATCTGTTTGAAGGAATGAATTAATTCTGTACTCAGCATGAGTGGGAAATAAAGACATTTTCAGATAAATAACAAGTCAGCCAGACCTTTATGAGATGAGATTTCACTGTACTTGAGGAGTGAGTGCAGTAACACATTGAGATGCAAAAAAGAATGAGAAGAAAAAATAATTGTAAACTAAAGCTAAAAATAAACCTTGGCTTTATAAAATGATACTCATATCTAAAGTGTGTGAAGAGGTAGCTTAGTACTAAGATACTGGTCAAAGTGTCCTGTAAATTATAAGGAGAGTGCTTTCAGTTAAAGTGTTCTAGGGTTCTCGTATTTGCCAAGAGGAGAAAATAAATTAACTTTAGAATTTATTAAGCATGCATATTAAAATAATTAGCATAATGGCTAAAAGAATAGACATATAATTCAAACAAATGGGGACAAGGTGGTAGGATGAAACATAAAAGAAGCAACCCCTCCACAAAAAGAAAACACACCACAATCTATCATGGTGGGATATATTCTTGTTCAGCAAATAATTACTCTGTCTACCATCCCTTCGAGGGAGGAGTATATTTCCCCAACACTGATGTGGAGCTTGATCACGTGACTTGCTTTAGCCAATGGAATGTGAGTAGATATAGACAGAGATGTTAACTGTCTTGCATGATTTGAATTTGTCTTGTGTTTCTGTCACTGCCATGTGCCCCCCAGACAGCCTCTGAGGTTCTGTGGGGTCCCTGTGAGAATATATTTGGAGCTGACTCACAATATGAATAAAGAGAAGACCTGGCAGAACTGTAGCCAACTCAGACTCAAGAGTGAGAAAGACATTTTTGTAGCTGTAAGTCACTAGATTTGGGGGTTGTCTGTTACACAATAATATTGCAGCAATACCTAGTTAATACACAGATCAAAAGGAGACAAGAAAAGAGTGGGAGCAAAGAAGCAGAAAATTAAGGTCAAATAAGAAAATATAATAAGATGGTAGAAATAAACTCACCCTGATCACTCATCACTAAAATGTAAATGAACCAAACTTTTACGCTAAAAGGCAAAGACCGCCACACACTAAAATAAAATCTAACCATAGGTTATTTGCAAGGGATACACCAAAAACAAGGACACAGAAAGACTGAAAAATATGTTGTAGGCAAATAAAAAAAGAGAAGTGGGATGTCTATATTAATGTCTAAAAAATTGTCGTTAAGGTCAAAGTACTATGAGAGACAAAGAGGGTCAAGAGAGAATTTTAAAAAAGAGCTAACTCACCAGGAAGATTAAAAAAAAGTTCTGATCTTTTATACATTGAAAATACAGCCTCAAATATTTAAAGCATGAATTGACAGTCACAGAGGGCAGTAATGGAAATCCAATATTACAATGGGATGTGTAGGCTTAGTGCTTATACCACCACAGAAATTAAATAGGTAAGAATAAGAAAGTATTTCAACAATCCAGTTGTGACACATCACAAATTTGATCAAGTGAGAACATTATACCCAACAACAGGAAAATATTTTTTCAAGGACACACAAATGTTTACAAAAAATGATTGCATGTTAGCTCACAAAGCTAGCCTCTACAAATTTCAAAAGATATGTATCATCAGACTATAGTCTAGGACCACAATAAAATTAATTTAGAAATCAATGATCAATAGATAGTTTCTAAATGGATGTTGTTTTTCTAGCTAAGAAAGAAAAATTTCTCAATCCACATGACAATCAAAAACATCCATAGTCATTAGCTGGAATACTACAGAGAATAGAAACAAATTAAATATAACTCACACCTCAATGTAAATGAATCTTCAAACAATATTTAGCAAAAGAAGAAAGTTGTAGAAGAATGTATGCAGTATGATTCCAGTTATCTTAAGGTCACAGACAAGCAAAACAAAACCATATATTATTTAGGGATCTAGTAGGTGATTTTAAATAAAAGCAAAGGGGTAATTAACCTGAAATTTGGAACAGTGGTTACCCCCGGGGCCACAGGGAGCTTCTAAGGTTCTAGTAATTTTCTAGTTCTTAAAACCAGGGGATGAGTACTTGGGTGTTAAGCGAATGTTTATCATATAAACTGTACCTCCACATTTAATCCATCCTAGGTGTAGCTGATATATTTTACAAAAAGCCTCAGAAGTGGAACTTCTCTGTGGTCAGGAGCCCTCATCTAGCCAGAGGGTGAGATTTGGCTCTTGGGAATAAAGAGCTACTTTCTGAACAGATAAATCAGGAGGGCCACAAAACTTGGCTTGGATCATTAGTGGAAAAAAAAAAAACCTGGTCCTGTTGAATTTGGTATTTTTTCCCAGATGGTATTCATTTCAGGAGACAGCCTGGGCATCACCACTGTCTCTCATTTGCTGAAACAAATTCTCCACAAATAAGGGCGTTTTTCCATCTTGAGCTGCTGTTTCAGCAGCTGCTATCGTGGCATCTTTCTTGCCTTGGGCCCTCCTCGGCACCCCTCCCTCCTCTTGCTTTCCTTCATCTCCTTTTCTTAGGGTTTCGGGGCTATGGGAGTGTCTCAGCCCATGCGTGAATCCTGCCTGCACTGGCCCAACTGGGTGGAGATGTGGTCTCTGCTTACACACCTGCCCTGACAGGGAGCTCACTCCTCCAAAGGGGCATCCTTGTTTGAACCCAACTCTAACATCTACCCATCGCTGCTGGGAGCAATGGACAAAGGACAGAATCTGCTCTCCGAAGCTGCTGGGCACGAAGCCGGCCTGGCAGCAGAAACTCCTCTGAGGCTCTGTGGAGGCCAGTTCATCCTCCCCCTTGCTCCTCATCCAGTGAACATCTTGGCCCCCCATTCACGGCCTTTCTCTCACACCACCCGCTTGGCAGCCTCCCTTTGGGTCACCTCTGCCATCTCTGGCTGGTGACTTCCTCTCCATACCCCACACCTCCCAACTCTCCGAGCTCCTCCTTCTCATCAACTATAAGTTGACCCCTTAAATTAGTAAAAAGTATAGAGAGATAGATATAAATTAAATTTTAATAAAATTTAAAAATGCACATAGGTTTTAGAAAGTTATACAGAGTCTTCTGCTCCCTCCTCCGCACCCACGTCTGGTCTTCGGCAACAACCACTTGTCACTATGTTTTCCCTCCTTCCCAGAGATTACCTTCCTAGCTCGAAGAACGAGATCACATGGCTTATACTGAGTTGCGGGTGATAGAAACCAATTCTGGGTAATTTAAGTAGAAAGAACATTGATTAGAAGTGTATCCAGAGATTAACAACATCAGAGGGAGGTTGGAGACCCAGGAGGGCAGGGTACCCCCAATAGGAATGACACCCCAATTCAAACTCCAACATTGGCCTGGTGAAAGCCCCTACAGGGCCCACCTGCAGGGCTGCTGCCTGCGACTCTGTGCCTTAACGGAGGACACTGCCCTGCTGCCCCGGCACTTCCGGAAGCTGAGTGTGGCTGCCCCACGCTCCTGTAGTCTCTTTAGAACAGTCTGCGCGGGTTCTGCTTCTCCATCTCCTGCCTTTTGTGCCACTGTCTGAGCGAGTGCGTCGTATCGGTTGAGCCCGCAGTGCCCCTGACTCTGGCCAGGAACCCACTCCTGACTGTGAGGCAGGCAGGGAAGGAGCATTTGGCATTTTCCCCTTCGGTGGGTGGGAGGGGACTCCCCAAACTACCGCAGGGGCCCAGAGGCGGAGTGGCCAGCAGGGTGACCTATGTCTAGTGTTGCTGTTGCTTGCTTTATCAATTTTTTAGAAGATTTATTTATTTATGCATACTGGTGCATTTATTTATGCAAGCTGGGGTGTAGGTCAGAGGTGGGGGAGCTGCGAGAGGGTTCACCAACGACAGAGTGGGGAGCAGAACAGGCAGATTGACTGAAATACACTGCTGAGGGGAGCAGAGGGCAAGACAGGAGAGGTCTGCTGTGCCATGAGGAAATCTCCCTGGCCAGGGATTGAACTCGTGTTGCAGTGGCTCTGGACAGCTTCGTAGTGCTGAGACTTAACCCTTTGCGCCACCAGGGAGGCCCCCCTTTATCAATTTTAGATATCTGATGACATCTTCTCCAAGACCTGAAGAATTAACTTATCTCCTCTGGCCCTTCCTCTCCCAACGTAGTTACCCCCTCTTTTTAATTATGCTATTATTTATCTTCAGAACTTTAATTGCTTCATCTATTACTGACAACGGGGGCTTCTCCCACTGATGTTCGCTATCCGCCCCCACCATAGCCGCCATTTGTCCTTTTTCACTGTTGTGCTGAAACTGACTTAGTCTTAACTAAGTCATCTAGTTTTGTCTACAGGCTGATTATGAAAGTTGAAAGTAAATAAAATTTTCCATTGCTATGTAAATAGTAAATAGTGCGATATAAATAGTGTTCACCTCAAAGCCCAGTGGCCTCCTGTGAATGAATGACTTTTTCATTTGAAGTCTAGTTTTAGTTTTTCTATAAGTTTCTCAGTGCTGTTCTTTTGCTGTTGTTGCATCTTTAGTTCTTTTGATGTTCCAGGGGAGGGAATACTATCAAGTCTATGTGGTTCCCCCACTCTCCTGCGCCCCTTCTAATTCATGCTCGCTAATCATCCTCTTTGCTTGTGGGACCCTGCCATTGACTATGTTTCTTTGTTATCGCCCCTGGACTGGAGCTACTGTTGTCTGTTCCTTCTTCTTTCTTGGTTTGTTTACTTTCTCCCCCAGGGTGGGGGTATGGGAGGTGGTTGACAGGTGACAAACTTGCTGAGGCTTTGAAGGTCTAAAGAATGACCTACTCCTCTGGGGTGATTGCTAGTTTGATCGGGTCTAGAATTCAAAGTTAAAAATAATTGCCCTGAAGACAGAGGAGGGCTTGCTCCATTATTTTCCGTTAGATAGTGCTGTGGACAAGAGTTCTGTGGCCCACTGAATCCTGGTTTCTTTGAGGAGACTGGTTCCCGACTCTGTCCTCCAGGAGAGCTCACCTCTGGGGCACCTGCTGAAGTTGTGATGTCTTCACGTGTCTCCTCTTTGGTTTCATTTCACTGTATTGGATGCTCAGCCAGGTTCAAAACTGAAACTTCATGGCCTCTGTTCTGGAAGTTTCTCTTCTGTATGTCTTTGATAATATATTCCCTTCCATAGTCTCTGGTCTCTCTTTCTGAAGCTCCCAGTGTTGGGTACTGGATTTTCTTAATTGGCCCTCGTCAATGAATTTTATTTTTCATCTTTCATCTCTCTCTTCCCCCCATCCCCACTTTCTAGCAGTTTAAGTTTTATTACATTAAAACATTCTAGCAAACATTTTTAATTTCTTAGAGTTCTTTTTTTGTGTACTTCTTGAGTCCCTCTGGGGATGCTAATTGGAGTTTTTGTTCAAATGATCCTTTAATTCCTGAATTCAGTGAGTTTCCTTGGAGGGCATATTTTGCTGGGTAAGTTTTATTTACATATAACACGTAAGTTAAAAGTCAGAAATAACTGACTTTTCAAACCGGGAAAAGTCTCGGGTTTCTGGACTCTTCCTCACCCCCTTTATCTTTGTGCATTAGCTGTCCAGATCCTTGCTGAGGTAACATGTTTCTTGCAATCTCTTGCAAAAGTTAGCCCTTAGGAACCAGCCCATATTATGCTGCTTTTTTCCAACCACTTTCCACAAAGCCTCCCTGCCCTGGGCACGCGGCCCGCCTTCTGAATCACCATGGACCAGACCTCGGCAGCATTACCCGAAGTTATGCCAGTTGCCCCTTGCCCATCCCAGGCAGCCACTGGTCTGATTTCTTTCGCCCGAGATTAGTTGGGCTGCTTTTGAGCTTCAGATAAATGAACTCGTACATTTTGTTCTCTTTGGTGCCGTCTCCTTGCAGTCCTGGCGGCGACCTATGAGCCTTGTGGCTGGGGTAGCGGGGAACTGCTGAGCAGCACTGCCCAGTCTGGGCATGCCGGGGTCCTCAGAGGCTTGAGCAGAGGGTCAGCGTGCCTCCGGGCGTCGCTGGCCAGTGACCGCTTCCCCTTGCCCAGTCTGGTCTGTGCACCTGCTGTGTGTACTGGGGTCCCTGAAGAGGATCTAAGGATGGGCTGGGGCGGGGGCCAGAATACAGGGAGAAGGCTAGTGGCCAGCTGGCAGGGGCGGCGGGGGAGCGTATGACGACTAGGAGGTAAGCCTGAGGCCAGGTCCTTAAACAGAACACGTTCCCCAGGGGTGGAAGCTTCGTGGGCAAAGGCAGGGCTTGGGAGCTATGGTTCGTGGGGTGGGGGTGGCAGAGAGCTCCAGGCTTACATGATGGCTCCTGGTTCTCGTTCTCCTTTCCTGCTGTTGATACCTGGTGTCTGCCTTTGCCCAGAGTATCCGTGGCAGCGGGTCTCATGCCTGAGAGGGTCAGTCTTCTGAGGGGTCCTTGAAGCACAGGTGACGGAGCTCCATCCCCAGCATTTCAGATTCTGCAGGCTGGGTTGGGGCCCTAGAATCTGCATTACTGAGATGTTCCCGGGAGATGTTGATGTTGCTGGTCCAGGGGCCACACTTCCAAGACCCACTAGTTTACAGACTGGGGGGGGCCACAACCCCGACAGCTCTAGGTCTACTTTGAAGATGGCAAGGTAGCAGGCAGGGCCCTCATCACCTCCTTCCACATCTTTGCTCAGGCTGCTTTTCCCACCACAAATGCCTTTTCCATCCCCTTCTCTCCAACTCACTTCCGTCCTTCTAGCCCCAGTGTGAGTGCTCCTTCCTCCTCCCAGGAGACTTCTAGGGCCACCTTGCCCTTTGGGATCTTTCCTGCCAGCTCTTTTTGTCACCCAGCCTTAGGCGGGTCACAAAACTTGGTCTATCCACATGCTGGGATAATACTTGACCATAAAAAGGAATGAAGTGCTGTTATGTGCTGCAACATGAACAAGCCTTAAAAATATTATGCCAGGGGAGAGAAACCAGTCACAGGGGACCAATCAATTTGGGTAACTTATCCGAAATGTCCATAATAGCCAAATCTGTAGAGAGCGCGAGCCAATCTGTGGGTCCCAAGACCTTGGGAGGGTGGAGGGCAGCTGAGGTTGGAGGCAATTGTTAGTGGGTTCAGGGTTTCTTTTGGGGGTGATGGAGATGTTGCAAAGTTGATTGTAAAGGTCGCTCAACTATGTGAATACGTGAAAAGCTCTTGAATTGCCCACTTCAAATGGGCGAATTGTGTGGTATGTGAATGAAATCTTAACAAAGCTGCTTTGATCAAAAGGACAAGAACTGGACGGCGTGGACCATGTCTCTTGAGGCCCAAAGAGGCCTGCTGGGGTCCCCACCTGCACCTCCCAGTGCAAGGGGCAGCTCTGAGGATGAACCCAGAGGAGTTGGCGAGTTGCTGTGCCCTCTAAGAGCCCTGTTCTCTCCCCTGGCTCCCCCAGGAGTGATGAAAAGTAAAGCAAGAGGCAGCAGAGGACGGAGGAGCCAGTGGTTCCATGGAAGAATTCTGTCTCGGGTCTATAGCCCAGAGACCGGCAGGAAGGGGGGCCGCAGGAGACCCCAGCCTCCTTACTGTGAGTGATGGTGTCCACCCCATCATGTCTTTCAGCATCCCAGAGCCCCAGGGTTTGGTTCCAAGACTGCAGAGAATGGAAACAAATCACCGATGAAAAGCCCTGGGACGCTGGCGGTAGAGGCGCCTTCAGCTGTGACTTGCATCCAGAGCGATTTTGCCAGGTCTTTTTTTAGATGATGTTTTCTTAACAACCTACAGAGAACTTCAGTCTCCTCCCCTCCTAATCCCCTGCTTTGCACAAACATGAAATTAATCTTCTAAATACCCAAGCTGGTTCCAAAAAGAAGTGAGCAGGGAGAAGGGGGGAAGGCCCTCCCATCCTCAGAGGTCTCCATCTTGTTGAACTCCCAGCCCAGGAGGCCAGGTAGCTGAACTGCCACCTGTCACTTTATAACTTGCTCTGCACCGAATCTGCCGCCCACGGTCCCATACTGCTCACCCATCTCCAGCGACGGGAGCTCATCCCCCCGCAGGCTGCTGCTTCTCTGAGATAGCTGTCTAAGGCAGGATTCTCCCTCTGCCTCTGCCCCATTTTGCACCCCGGGGCCCAGCTTTGCCCTCTGGAGACTTCAGGGCCATCACCTCATGCACTGAGCCTGTTGTCGGTCAGTGCAGCCACCAGCAAGGAACCTGCACTCTGGCCCCTGATGGGACACAGTCCCTTCCTTGTGCTGGCCACAGCCTGGGGAGACAGCACAGAGGAAAGCTCAGCCCTACAGACACCCAAACACCTCATGCCCCAGCCAGAACGCCTGCCCGGGCTCAAAGGGCGCCTTTTGTAAACCAGAAGACGCCCCTTCCTCCAGGGAGATGCAGCTTCACACCCAGGCGGGGAGTCCAGCCCCTATTGATCCCTTAGCTGAGTGCAAATGAGCAATGACCAACACACGACCACACTGTGCCGGCCTCTGCCCCTCTGGGCCGTCTCAACAGTGGCTCTGAGTCAGCATTTGTGCTGGATGGAGTTAATCGCACTTGGTTTCCTAGAATCCCCACACCCCGCTCTAGTGGTGCAGAGTTTGCCTTGAAGGCCGGCGTGGCCAGAGGTAGGAGAGAGACGCAGCAGTGCCGGGAGCGCCCAACCTGTCCTCGTTCTTTTCTCGGTGTGTCCTGCCCAGATCAAGTCAGCTTTTCGGGAGGACCTGGCCCCGTGACTCAGTGACCGGCTTCCGCCGGGCGCCTGGCTCTGATCCCAGAGGACGTGACAGCTCTCCCGAGGTTTCCACCAACGTCAACACCTGCCACGGCCTCCCACTCCCGCAGCCAGACCCACCTGGCTTCCAGATTGCTCCACATGCTCCCCTTGTGCCCTGGCCTTTCCGGGGGACAGGTGACTTTCCCTGGTCATTGACAGCTCCTCCCCAGTGGTGAGCAGGCCAATTCCCAGGCAGTAATATTCACTGTGGCTGTTTCTCCGAGCCCCAAGGACACCCACCCCATTACCAAGCAAGCGGGGGCCAGCTTAAATGCCTGCTCACCTCCTCAGCTCACAGCTAATTGTTCCCCACATTCTGTCAGCTCTACCCTATTACTATTCTAATCGACACCCCCAGTGGAGCCCCCACCCAGGCCTCTAGCGCCTTGCTGCACTATTTTATCAGTCTTTTCTCGTTTTCCAGCTCCGCGTCTGCGGCCAGTGTTTGCTTCACGTTTCTCTCTACCCCTAACCTATCTGGGGCTCCCAGCCATGCGTAGAACCCACACCCTTACCTGGGGCTCAGGGCACCCCCAGCACCTGGTACTTTCACCTTCACAGACAAGTCTCTGCCATTTCTGGGTGTCAACCACACCAAAGGCATCCTCTGCCGAATCAGTGTTTCCAGGACCATCCAGGGAACAGTGAGAGGGAGAGGCGGGGCCTGAACACAGGCTGTCTGAATTTCCTCCCCCGGCCCCAGTCTCCTTCCCTCCAGGTCTGGAGAATTTCTACTCAGCCTTTAAAACCTCAGCTTCCGTGTCTCCTCTGCTTATTTGTTCCTTTGTTCACATCCTCCCCATGAGTGCCAGTTAGAACCTTCTGGTTCTTCCTGGGTACCATGGGATTCCCATGTCCTTGCCCTGTCCCAACAATGGGTCTTTGTCCTCCTCTGCCCGTGACTGACCAGGTAGCCGGTGCTGGGTCTGGCCACCCCTGCGTCCCGGCGTGCCTCACCACAGGCCCAGAGCTGCACCTAGGAAAGGCCGGGACCTGTGTGTGCCGGGGTGATAGGAGAAAATGAGGAGCAGAGGAGAGTCCTGCGATGAGAGCCACCTGTCAGCAAAGAGCTTGTGATGCAGCCACCCCGCTCGGAACACCGAGGGGCACACTGCCGACAGCGGTCCCTGAGGCTGTGCGGCCTGCCTTCCCGCCCGGGGAGCCCGGTGCCGGGCTGGGCTCTGGGCAGCGCGGGCCACCGCCTTCCTGAGAGGAGGCACAGGACTGAGGCCTGCAAAGGGGGACTGCCTTGGCACAGGTGCTGACCTGCTCCCCCAATTCACCTTCCTTCTCTTCCCCGTGTCACCAGCAGTGGCAGCGCTGCCAACAATGGCCATCCCGCTGTGAGTCAGAGTTTACAAGCTGTGCTCAGTCCACAGTTGCTGAGGGTCACAGGGCCCCAGGGAGGGGTACTGCAGCACCCGCTTCCTGCGGACGGAAGCCGAGGATTAGGATGGAGCGAGGCCTGCCTCTGGGTCTCTGTTGGTCATGCCCCGGGATTTCAGACCTGGTTAGGCTGAGGGGGGCTGAGGGGGTGCCCTAGGCTAGGGATTGGTCTTCAGGAACCAGCAACTCAATCCTTTTCTGAGGTCTCAACTTGGTCCTCCTACCATATCTCCATTGGTGTTAGGCAAGTTCATTTTCTTCTCTGAGCCTCAGTTTCCTCATCCACAGAATGGGAACAATAAAACATAGCTCTGGGGTTTGCCCAGGAACTCACGTAAGCGGTGACTTGAAGTCATGCTGACTCTGTACATTCATCTGCTCAGGAAAGGGATTTGGTTCATAGGCTGATGATACAGGGGTCTCTGGGCTTCAGTTTCTCTGGCCTATGCACTCTTCTTCCTAGGTAGTTCCAGGAGATTTACCTCACTACTATAGATCTATGGACTACCCTTTGCCCAGAGAAGGAACAGAGCAAGGCAGATGGTGGTGGTGGTGGAGCATATACCCTGGACCCCAGAGGGATTCTGGGTCTGTTGCCTGGTCGGGCATGATGGTTCTGCCAAAGCTGTGCCTGGGATGGGAGGCCAGAGCTGGAGGGGGAGCCCGTGTGCATAATGGTGACCAATATAGACTCTGAAGCTAGATTGCTGGACCCCGTCTAGACTCCTCCATGTCCCAGGCTGTGCCTCTACTTACTACTCTGTGCAATGGGGCAACAGCAGCACCTCCTTCAGAGAGCGCTGCATGAGGGTTACCTGAGTTACTGGATGTTCTGGGACATAGATCCATGTTAAGTTGTTTTTCCTACAGGCTGCTCACCCAGAGTCCCCGCAGGAGATTCTGGGGGTAGGACCTGTGTTTTTCAGCCCTTGCCTCCGTCCATCCTCTTCTCTGGTGACCTGGGGCCTGTTGCCGCCATGGTCGCCTTAGGTCGCCATGTCTGATAGCTCTGAGAGCTTGCTGGGACCCCGGCTGTGGGGGACTTGGTGGCAGGAAGCCCTGTTCTGACAAAGGCGCACAGTGGAAGAGGATCCCGGACTGGCTGATGCCTGACTTGGGCTGTCGTGTGGGCTTTTATCAGAATAAACAGGTTTTGTTGTGCATTTCACAATCTTAGCATCTTTAATTTATCGCACAACAAATTGGAGAGGATTTAGCATGTATTTAATTAATTTGACGAAAATAGTTCAACAACTGTAAACAAGGCTGCGGAAACACGCTTGCCGGGAAGCAGCACCCCGACTCCTCCGGGGCTTAGGGGGGCGATGGCTGGAGGCCGTGCTGACGCTGCAGCATTTTCTCTGCAAGACAGGAGGAGGTGGCAGGCTTAGTGCTGGGATGAAGGGCCATGTGCTGACCGGGAGCAGTGGGGACGCCACGAGAGCTGCATGCTGTGGGGCAGTCTGGGGACAGGGTGGGCACAGCTCCCCAGGAGCCTGTTTCCTCCTGCTGTGCGGGTGCAGCAACCCTTCCCTGCCTCCCACTCACCCACCCGTGAGGATTTCCAGAAACAGTGTGGGGAAAGCGTCTTTGTAGCTGGAAAGATGCTGATGTATTGCCCAGCATACATTGCCCCGAAGCCCTTGTTCTTGGAGGCGAAGCTCAGGCATCTCCTCTCCCAGCGTGAAAGGAGACTGAGAAGTGTTGGGAAAATGCTCCCATGATTATGGCCAGAGAGACCCTCACCGTTGGCAAGGAAATGACATTGGAGATGGCCATGTGCAAGGAACTGCTGGAACCCTCTGTGACCTGGGCAGACCCCCGGACAGCCAGCAAAAAGCCCTAGTCATACGGTCACAAAGACACAGATGACTTCTGCAGCCATATTAGTGAGCTTGGGAGTGGGTCCTTCCCTACTCAAGTCTCTGGATGAGAACACAACCTGATAACAGCATGACTGAGACTGAGCAGTGACTCAGCCAGCAGTGACCATGAAACAGATAACAAATGAGTGTGTGTTGTCATTATACTAATGTCTTACACAGCCATGGAAAACCACCTCAGGAGGCAGCAGGGAAAGAGCTGACCTCCCATGCAGCTGTCCTACACCTGCCAGTACTTAAATTCTTGGAGCGTCAAGTCTCTCATGTGTAAGGGGGTTACTGGAACTACTCTGGGATGGCTAAGATCTGAGATCTACTCAGTGTGGCAAATGGCGCATAGTAGATGCTAGAATACAGTAGATCACTTCCTTTGTGAAATGTTGAATCCCCAAGGGCTATGTGATTTGGGGAAACTGGGCTATGCCGGTACATTTGACTTGAGTGTTAGCACTTGCTTCTGTTAATAGGAACTTACGGTTTACAAAGATGCTCCCTGCTGGGCAGGTGAGCTGGGGAATTAACTAGTGGCTAGTGGTAATCAGGTAAACAGAGCACCTGGGCAGGCGGCAAATGGAGCCAAGTCTCTCTTTGGTTCTGCTCCCGGCCACAGGGTGCTGGCTCCAGAAACCAAGGGGCCACAAAACACGAGGAGCCTCTGCTCCCTGTGCTGACGGAACGCGCAGAGTTGGGGGGGGGCAGGAGTCGGAGCTGGCCCAGCTTACTGGCTTAGGAGGTTGAAGGGGTAGTTCTCAGGGCTGGGGATGTGGTCAGATGAGAGTGTAGGGGGAGAGACTGACTTCCTGATCTGGCTTTGGGGGGCTTCCAGGAGAGAAGTGTAGGCTTGGTTGTGGTCCAGGGTTCATGTGGAGGCTGAGACTGTTAGGTGAGGCTGTCCATTGAGGGTTGCACGTTTTGGGGAGGGCCTCTGAGGGCCTTACCAACCTCCAGGGCAGATGCTGGGGGCTCGGGGACAGGCAGGGCAGCACAGGTCACTCGTTCAGAGTGGAGCTGCTTCATTTCTAGCTGGGTGACCCTCGGAAGTCACCTAGCCTCTGCTGTAAAGGGGGCCCCCACAGATCACTTTCTAGTGCTGGGGTGAAAGTAAAATGAGCCAGCCCAGGTAAGCACTTGACACAGTGTCTGGTCAGCACCAGTGAGGCCTGACCAGTAGAAGATGTAAGGCCTGGGAGAGCAGGCAAATTTGTTTCTTGTCCACCGCTGTACCCCAGGCATCCAGCACCAATAGGAGACACTCAGTAGACACTTGTGAAATTTATGGAAAGGGAGCCATAGGCCAGCTTCCCCCTTGTTTTTTTCTTCAAGGTTACACCCTGCAGAAGATGTTGAGGTGTCCCTGAGTTAGGTAGAGCAGGCCCACCAGCTGGCCATGTCCAACAACTCCTTTCTTGCCAGGCAGGGTGGAGAGCAGGGCTCCTCCTGCTCCCCTGGGGACCCTGCTGCTGCGTCTCTGACTCCCCACTCTTGGGGTTCAGGTGGCAGGAGCTCTGGCCCCACTTGACCCTGTATTCTGACTCACCATGGCTTCTGAGCCCACCCAGAACGACTTTCCCAACTGTCAGGTCCTGCACCCCGGCAGGGCCTGCCCCCGCTGTTTACTCTTGGCAAATGGGACCTTCCTGTTTCTAAGAAAATGGCTTTAATTGGTAATTATCTCATGCCTTTATATAGCGTCTTTCATCCAGGTGCCCGCAGCACCCAGCTTGTTAAACTGAATCCTTAGAAGGTGCCGGGACTTCAAACAGTGGCCCCGGTTCATTGGGGCGCCTCACAGGCTCCCCACAGCGCTAGCACCCCGAGGTCAGCGCAGGCGTCTGCTGTACCTCCGTGCCCCAGGGTTGGGAGGGAGGAGCATGATGTCCGAGGCTTCACTGAGAACCCTAAAGCGCCAGCCCTGCACAGGGTTGAGGCGGGGCAGGGAGAGGCAGAAGACCCTTTTTCTTGCCCTTGGAGAACCTAATCCTTTTTCCCCCGCCCAGGGCTGTGGACGCCTCCACAACCTTCACTCACTCGCCACCCATCTAAGCCCCATCGACTGGGCACCCATTAGGCCTGGCTCATGTCCCTGCACTAGGGCTTATGGACGCCACTGTGGGCCCACCTCCTTGTATTTTTCCCCGGGGAAGGAAAAGCCAACTTCTCCCTCTGCCCCAGCCAGCTCAGGCTCCGTGATTCCAG